>ML788273.1:3893-83886 GCA_009831015.1 Picea engelmannii | reverse complement strand
ATATATATATATATATATATATATTATATACCAGAGTATTTGGTGGATATGTGGTTTGTTGCATGCAGATGTGGGACTAGTGCAACCTGTGGACTATGCCCGGAACAGGCGTCGTCCTCAGCCAGGGGCCGCACCTGCCACCGCAGGGGGACCAACAGCAATAGGAGATCTTCCAGCCAGGGAGGCTGAGAGGGTGTTGAGATGAGTCGAGCGGAACTTTACTGCACTCACTCGCACGATCCCTATGGCAAATTTGAGGAACTGCCACCATCGATGAAGCCTCATGTAGTGGGGGCACCACGGATGTGGGTCCAATTGTTTCGGTGTTTAGCCAACGCTGTAGATCAATACAACAGGGCCCACAGGCCCTGAATTTAGTTAGGCTTTTCGTGTGCCAAGAGCACTACTTGTATATATTTTTTGAGGGCATAAGCCCCGTGACTCGTTATTGGTCATATTTTTGAGGTGCTTGTGTCCATCTATGTACTCTGGTGACTATGATGTTATATATGGATTTTTATGTCTTTTTGTGTCTTATGGATCATCATTTTTTTGCAAAAGAATGTATTTACATGTTTATGTGTATGTCCTTTCATATGTGTGCAAGATGCCAATCTAAAATTTGATTAGCTAGGGTATCTGTAATTTGATTTAATCTTCTAGGAACATGAAAATATGTAATATAATCAAAGCTTTGTTCTAAGAGACGTACCCTAAGGAATCGTCGGTGTAAAGTCGGATCATGAACATAGTAGTCTCTATTTAATTGAGACACAACCAGCTGAGCGTCGAGATATACCCAGAGATGAGAGATACCAAATGACAGAGTGTCACAAAGAAACTCAAGAACTACACTGTACTCGGTGACATTGTTTGTTGTGTCACCTAAGCATATACCTCTGGAAGATAATAACTGGCCTCAAGGTGTAAAAATTACCCAAGTTGTGGAGGCAAGCCTCCGAGTGTGTCGGCTAGCACCGTCTGCGTACCCAATGAACACCTTGGGTTCACTTGACATTTGCCACAGTGACGAAAGATACATCAAAACAACATGTCCATAACACTAAAATAAAAAACTAGAAAGTAATAGTACAAAGACTATACATATGTTACAAAAAGTTACCCATGGTGACCTACCTATGAGTAATACTTCTTGAGGTACAGTCCATTTCTAGGCTTTGCCAAGGCATTCCCTTCAAAGTCAACCAGACGATAAGCGACCTTCTTTAGAACCTCTTTTAGGATGAAAGGTCCGAACCACATGGGTTTGAATTTTCCTGCCCCCAGGGGGTCCTTATCTTGGTCATAGACCAAGACAAGGTTGCCTTCAGAAAAAATCCGAGGACGAACGAACCTATCATATTGACACTTGACTTTATGTTTGTGATCCTCGTTGGCTAGGGCCACATCACGACGTTGTTCATTGAGCTGCTCCAGGTATAATAACCGCTCTTCAAGTGGAGAAGTGTCTGGCAATAATTGTACTGCCAACTTTAGAGATGGGATCTGACATTCGATAGGCAAGACTGCCTCCAGCCCGTAAACAAGTTGGAAAGGTGAGAAACTAGTTGCAATCTTAACAAACATTCAGTAAGCCCATAATGTCGAGTATAACATCAAATGCCAATTTGACTTGGCTGAGTTGATCGATCGTTATAGAATGCTCTTAAGAGTTTTATTCACAGCTTCCACCTGACCATTTGCTTGGGGGTAGTAGGGTGACGAATGTTCCTACCATAACCCAAGATTTGACGTTAACTCAGTCATCATCTGGTTTTGAAAGTGACTGCCATGATCAGTGACAATCTCCCTTGGGATGCCGAACCTTGCTATTATCTGGTTGAATAAAAAGAGAGATGCAGTCTCTCCATCATCTTTAAACGTTGGCATAGCTTCGACCCACTTCGTGAAGTAGTCTACGACTACGATGATGTAACTGTGCCCCCTTGCCGAAGGAGGGTTGCATGTAGTGTAATCAATCCCCCACTTGGTGAAGGGACCAACTGTGATGACAGGAAACATGGGTGCGGGATGTACCCTCATCTTCCGAGAGAACATTTGGTAGGGGTGGCACTTTTTGACCGATTCGATACAATTTTTTATTAGTGTCGGCCAGAAGTAACTGGATCATAAAATCTTTTGGGTTGTTGCCAACCCAAACAAATGATCTCCATAGGCTCCAGTATGGAAACCGTTAAGCACGATAATTGCTTCTTCGTGAGTGAGACATCGACACAGGATGCAATCTACACCTCTCCGATACAATGTATCATCGAGTATGAGATAATTCTTATTCTGATGGTGTATGCATCAATGCTCATCACGAGAAGCAGAGGTGGGGCATTTCAAAGTCTAGAGATAGATAAATATATCTTCGTACCAAGGATCTGAAGAGGTGATCAAAAACATATATCCTATGATAGGCAACTCTTCGAGCATAAGATCACCTGACTCAACCGGAAGTTCTGAAATAAGTTTTGCGAAGACCAGTGACTTTTTGGATTTCGCTGAAACGAAATCTAAGTCAAACTCCTGGAGGACGACTATCCATCTACTGATTTTTCCGCCTATTACCTGTCATGTCAACATGTACCAAAATCAATTCACGACAGCAATGATGGTGGTCTTGCGAAATAGAACATAATGACGGAACCGTTGAACATCATGGACTGCTGCCAACGCAAGTTTTTCAATATGAGAATAATTGAGTTCCGGTCCTACGAGGCCTCGACTCAGGTAATAGATCGCATATTCTAAGAACAAGTCATCTTCATGAACTAAGACCATGCCAATGGTTGACTCTGTTGTAGCCATATATAATAATAAATCCCTGTTATAGTTAGGTGGTTGGAGTAGAGGGGCAGTTGTGAGGGCATGTTTCAACGCTGCGAAAGAGTGTTGAGAGGCATCGACCCAATAAAAAGAAATGTCTTTCTTCAGTAAGTGCATAAAGCCTTTGGTGATCTCGTCATAGTTGGCGATGAAGCATCTTAAAAAATTCGCCTTACCCTGTAGACTCTGAAGTTGAAGAATTGTGTGTGGGGGGGGCAACTGAATTATTGCCTCAACCTTGAGAGGATCGACCATGATCCTTGTTGTTGACACTATGAAACCTAACAAACATCCTGATGTTACGCAAAAGCTGCACTTCTTTGGATTCAAGCAAATGTGGAAGTAGCGACAACACTCAAAGATAAGTCGGAGGTGTGTGGGATGATCCATTCTCTTGTGATATCGAGATGCTAAATCATCTAAATAAGCCTCGACTATATGCTTGAGGTCATGGAAAGAAAAAGACATGGCCCACTCAAAGGTGGCTCCAGCATTTTTGATACCAAAAGGCATCTTACGATACGCGAATGTACCCCATGGACAGATGAATGTTGTTTTGCGCTGGTCTTCGAGTTTGATTTGTATTTGGTTATATCCCGAAAAACTGTCCATGAAATAGAAGGCCTCACAACCCGCACATTCATCAATTATCTGGTCGATGAATGGTGTGGGAAAATTATCTTTGGGATAGGCCTTGTTCAAGTCATGGAAGTCTGTACATACACGAATTGTGCCTTGTTTTTTATTGGTCGGCATGGGGTTTGACACTCATTGGGTCAAATGGATAGGATAGATAAAAATGGATTTTAGTAGTTTCTCAACTTCAACCTTAATGGTTGTTGCTTTCCTGGGCTTAACTGGACGAAGCTTCTGTCGGACAGTCTTGGCATCTGGCTAAGTTGTGATTTCATGTTCAACTATTTTTGGATCAATGCTTGGAATTTCCTCATAAGACCAGGCAAAAATGTCACAGAATTATTTAAATAGATCTGTGTAGATTTGAATCTCTCTGGGGGAGCAGTCAACTTTGATGAAAACATTCTCCATGATGCCAGGAGTTCTGGAGATATTGATCGGTATGGTTTCAACGATGGTTGCCATATTACCCTCAGCATAGACGTTGTGTATATCTAAGGGATTAATAGGACAAGTCCTATCTCCAGTCATAGTCAAGGTGAATTCAATGACCTCGATTCTACTTAACTTTGGGAGAAAGTATGATCTATGATGAAGATCATCCCAGGGTTTGTCCAGACTAGTCTTGCTTCAATTACTGCTTTGTTAGAGGGCAAGACTAAGTCTAACAAATCAGTTTTAGCGAGAAAACCTTGAGCCGAAATAGGCTCTAGAAGCGGATTGAACTCTTGTGCAGGAGTTGGATCTGGCTTGGCTGAAGCTTGCTGGACTAAAGAGTATGCTACTTCAGCTGTGGAAAAGGGCATGGACATGCCCTGATGCCCTGTCCCCTCCATCGTGGCCAATGGTGAAGGAAGTATCCACGGATTAGTGAAGTAAGTCATGCGAAATGACGAAACTTAGAAAATCTCAACCTTATGGTGGTCGGATATGAACTTGACATCGCCTTGAGGGGGTGGGTAATCGAAGGTACCCATCAAATATGGGAACAAACCAACCCCTACGTTGACTACGCCGGGTTGAGGATTATCAATCATCGGGACCGCGGACACCCCTAATAAAGGGTCAAATCTGGAGAAATACAATCGATCAATGGTCACAATCCGGTCCTCGTGCGGAAACAATAAGACTCGGAAAACTGTAGCAACCACTGCTTGCATGGCATATGTCCAACTCCTTCCTAACAAAAGATTGTAGTCGAGAGACGCATCGATTACCTCTACCTCAACGCACACGATCTTCCCTCCCAATTGCACGGGAAAAGAGGGAATGATACCATGTGGTCGGAACGAACGACCATCGAAAGCAATGAGAAGAGTGGGTGATGGAGACAAAACGGGCTGGCCAATGGAATTCCAACATGCCAACGACATAATGCATGTCGAGGCACCCTCATCAACCACCGTGCGGAAAATATTTGAAGTAAAAATTTTCGTGGGGTGAGCCACTACTATCTGAAATAGTACGTGGTATGACAGATGAGGTTTTAAGTCGGTTGTATCTAGCATGATGGTACCCGAATTACAAGTATCGGTAGATCCTAGGGCGGTTAACAAAGCTTTCCTCTGGGAAGGGAAGCTTTGGAGGACCTCCAAAGTGGACATTGCACAAGGGGTTTGAGACAAATCTTCCACCACAGAATAGTTCTGGGCGGCCCTTGCGTTTGGGTTGTGAGAATATTTTTTGAACGTGCCTTTTGGGATGCGTGTCATTGTTTCACCCAAAGTCTTCTCAATCTATAGAGGAAGAGATGGGAGTTTGGCTTCTTTGCCCTTCTCGGAAGTGCTTGTTTTACTGTAGTCGTGCGCTCTAGTGGATATGAAAGCATCACCCTTCGTCATATATACATTTGCGGATGCGGGATTGTTCGAAGATGGAGAGGGTCCTTGACTTCCCCCTTTTGTGCTTGTAGAGGCTTGGGTTATGTTTTGTCCATGTTGAAATGGATTGGTTAACACAACAGGTTGTTGCTGTGTCACAAACTCTTGGGATTCTGCAAGCCGGGGACATAAGTGGTTCGGGTGGTCTTCCATGCATAGGTTGCACGGATACCTCACCTTTCATTTCTCAGTATTTCCCCCGCTAGCATTATCAATGGGTTTCTTATCCCCCTTACCCTTCTTTCATTGTTTTTTCTTTCCTTCAGGCTGTTGGGTGGCCTTTGGATTTGTCGATTGCATTGTGTGTACATACAACGTTTTAGTAGGGGGAGCAGCCAAAACAGTAGTTTGGTTGGCCACTGTGTGTTGTATAGAATTTTGCTGCAACTGCTTCATCAGTTGCTCAATGGGATTTGTTTGTGTTGAACCAACAATACCATCGGCATGTGGTCCAGCTCTTTGTCTATTTTTATCAAGTATTGAGCATGGTGCATCTGGCAAGATCTCGTATAATAAACCGAACTGAGAATAGATGAGCTCAAGTTGTTGAGCTCTCATGATGGCATCTTCTTAGGAAAACACTCCTGAAGTCACGACGTCTTTGGATAGCTATGGGACCAAAGACTTAAGGAACCACTCAAGCAGGAATGTTGGTGGGACGGGTACCTTAATTAAACTCTTCCGGTGTCTCCATTCTTGGATGTGATCAGAGATATGGTCTTCTTTTGTCTATAAAAAATTGGCTAGCAATTCTGTGCCAGTGTCGTATCTCATAGGTAATTGGAAATGGTTTAGGAAGGCCATTGCCAATTTGTCGAAGGAAGAGTATCTTGAGCGGTCGAGCTCAATGTACCATTTCACGACACTCCCAATGAGAGTACGTTGAAACAATCACAACTGTATGGAGTCATATTTCAATGAGTTAGATGAGCACCAAAGGTGGAAGGTAGTCACATGATCCCCTGAATCTTCGTTAGGCTTGGCTTCAAACTTTGGTATGTCTGAAGGCAACTTCGTCAGCATAGGAGGCCAACGCGGATCATGACAGATAGGGTCATTCAACAACCTTGTCAAGTCTGGCAAATGCAAGGTTGCCAGGAAAGGTAGTTTGGGTTGTTGGTGATAACCTTGGAAAAAGGGACCTGGAGTTTAATTGGCACCAGGTTTCCAGGAAAATTTTGGTTGTTGGCTTGGGTTCTGGTAAAAACCATGGCCATGACTAGCGTACAGATTTTGCGTGTGAGGAGACATCATCGACTGATTCCCAAAATAGGACGTAGATGGATGGGCGTGCATTACATTCGGAGGACTTTGGGAAGGGTTGCCCTATGCCGATCCCGTAGGGATGGGCATAGTACCTTGTCTGGGGTTCCATTGACTATGGAAATAATTTCCCCAGATCGACATTCCTGACGAAGGAACGAATCCCTACCAATAATTCCAAGGCCCTGATGCGGAATAAGTTCCTGGGTTTGCCCCCTGTGAAGGAATAGTACCCTGCATAGGAATAGGTTTTCTGAAACTGGGGTTGCCCCCAGTCGGGAAAGTAGATGACAAGAAGGCGTCGTTACTAAATGCATCGAAAAAAGAAAATGGTGTCGAACCTACCGTCATATTATGTGAAGGTGGTTCTTGACTCCCTGCTCCAAGTAAACTATGGTGTGCAGGTGGCCCGGTGGATGGTTGGTGCATGCCGCCGAGCGAAGGTGATGAAGGAGGTATATGACCTCCCCCATAAGGGAAAGTGTTAAAAGGAGCAGGAGTGCCCCCCATGTGACCTTGCAGAGGAGCGTTAAATCTCCTTGCCCCCAGAACTGAAGTCTGTGAAGTGGAGTAGGAAAGTACATGACTTGTACCTGAACTAGCCATCCTGTATGAGAATGGAGGGCCTATCGCACTTGGTGAAAAAGGGGTTGTGGTCGTCGCCAGAGACGGGATCGGACCACTGTGCGAGGTAGAGGTGGCCGATACCATGGTGGCTCAGACCAGTGACGGTGGGTTAGGAGGTGGAAACTCTCTTGTGGTGACAACCGTAGTGGGAATTGAAGAATTACCAAAAGGAGTAACAGCATTTGTTTCCATTGTTGTGTGTGACACTGTCTGGCACTCGTAAGGGTGAATCGGTATGATGTTGGGTGCCAAAAGATTAGTGGTTGAGGTTTCAGGTGGACCAAGAGCTTTAGTTCCAAAGTCTAAAACAGTCAAGTCCTCCGGATGTTGGTTAGGCATAATTTCTTGTGACCCAGTCGCTTCAAAAGACCCTTGTTGGTCTAGCTTTTGCCTTAGTGGTGGTGGGGGTGGCTCCAATGTAACCGGTGATAGGCCCTAAAGCCTTCATGACCGATGGAGCTTATGATCCTCCACTATGTGAGAAGATCAAAGACACTCTAGGGCAGTCTAACCATTCAAAAAACAACACACACTAAAAAGTCCCTACAAGATAAGACAGGCAAACACTAAACTAATTGTAAGAATAGTTACAACAACCAACACTAGAGCAACTTACCGGTGCAAGTGAAACTCGAACACGGAAGCACCCTCCAGGTATACTATGCAAAGCATGGCCCGATATATGTCCTAGGTACCGCGGTATACCCTTGCAATTACTTGTGTATGTCCCTAAAAAGATAGGCAACTAGGTTGCTAGCGCGCGAACAGTCACCAGGCGGGTACATTCGAAAGTCGAGTAGACCACAATGAGCAGGGTATCGAGCCCAAAACCTATCAAGGGTATCGAAATAAAATGGTCCATAAGACAACTGAGGACCTCGAATGGATTCAAGACCCACGAAGCCCCGTGGAAAATGCAATCGACGGAATCCCAAAACAAGCCCTCTATATGTGTTCTCCACTACGATTGGTCCAGCTTTGGAGGGGTTATCTCCGCTACCTTTCCACATGCGACCTCGTGTTTATCCCCTGTATTAGAGGGGGGTCCCGGATAATTTCACGATATTGGACTTTGACACTCCCTAACTCAGACTCCAACGTTTGATTTTAATGGCCTTGAAGAGTTTCCACTCCAACCTAATTTAAGGCCCTAACCCTAAACTAGTTGGTTGACCCTACAAACATAAAAATTCTAATGAATTTTAGATTTAGTGTTAATTTTATGGCTTGTCTTACGTCAAAGGCTATGAAAGTGAAACTTGTGATGTTTGAAAGACGAAAGTAAAATAAACAGAAAGCTTGGAAACAATAACTTTTCTTTAAACAACTTTTCAAACTTTAAAATTTTTCTACGATCTTTGAACAACAAACTCAAAGCAGGATTTCACTCGACTACGAGCTACTTATGATCTAAGTAAATTGTCAAGAACTTATGAAAGCAAAGACTTTTCCCTGGTTACTAATGCAAAACAACACTTTTTAACCAATCAAAGAAACAAAATTTTTTTTTTTTATTTGAATGCTCACAAAGAAAAAAAGGAAAAATACCAACAAGTCAAACCAAGAAAAAATTTCTGGCCTAAGAGCAGATCGCAAAGAGTCACGTCAAAAATCACACACAAGTAAATTTTAAAAAATGGACTCTCACACTTGTCTAAAAACCCTATAATAGAAAATTTTGAGTAAAAAATTATAAATGAAAAAGAAAGCTATTGTTGTGATCAAACCTAAGTTATTGACCGCTATGACAGAGACCCAAAAACCTGATAGGTATAGCTCTTGTCAAAGGAAAGGATGACAACCTCACCTTCAACAAAACTTCTCCTCAAGCACACCACCAACAGTTCAACAACAAGTGTGTGCACGCGAGCTGTGTAAATTCAGAGGGTGTGTACACACGTACTGGCCTTATACAGGCCGCGTGTATCCCTGACTCTGAGACAAAAACAAAAATCCAAGCAAGCTAGCCCAGGCAGAGATTACTAGTACTGATAACCAAAATCTCTTGAAGACTTAGCCACTTACTTTAACAGAAAAATAAAACAAATCAAGGAAAACTTCATAGAACAAACCAATCCAAGGTGACACCTAAGCTATAGACTGCAAGCAACAAAGACTAGAAAGAGTTCCAGAAAACCCCTGACTACTTCCAACAGGGAAGAGGATGACTATCTCTTTCAAAGAAATTTTTTGGAATCTACACGCGACTGTCACTTCCTCAGTTAGCGTGTACACGCGGGCTGTGAGAGTGCAGGGCACAG
Source organism: Picea engelmannii (assembly GCA_009831015.1). Classification (NCBI taxonomy): domain Eukaryota; kingdom Viridiplantae; phylum Streptophyta; class Pinopsida; order Pinales; family Pinaceae; genus Picea; species Picea engelmannii. The sequence goes on along the minus strand of ML788273.1, from coordinate 74,387 downwards.
GTACACACGTGTAAACCTTATATAGGCTGCGTTTACCTCTGTGGGTCTTGAAAAAATTATAGTCAAGCAAAGAAACAGAGATAATTGGTATGGAAGACCAGAATCTCTGTTAGCACAGACTTTTGTAGAAACTTTAAAAACAGGAAAATGAAACCAATTCTTACAAATACCTGAAAATATCCCCATGAACCCTAGAGACTTTCCCAATATGATCGCCAATTCTGTTGTGAGTGGGAAATCCCTCTACAGACTAGCACTTAGGGTTAGATTATGCATGCAAAAAAGACCTAAAGATATCTACTTTCTACCATCGTCCCAGACCTAATCCCCATTATTCTTAAGCAAATACATAGTTAGATGAGCATACCTTATTACAGACGTTTGATGTAGATCCCTCCATACGATTGGTCATTTTTTGATTGTAGCTCTCCTCCAAAGGCTAACCTACATTCACATAAAACAAGCAACAAACTCCGCATTCATTTGATCTATAGATTAATGGGTTAGAGATTTCAATAAACAAGTATATAATAAATCATAAAAACCTCATATGGTGGGACGGGAAAAGTATCTCTTTATTATTAACTTCAACAAATCAACTTACAATGATGAAGTTGGTCGCTGCTCCACAAACCTAGTCCTGGGCTCCTCTTCTACTGTCCTCCAACTTCTTTGCTCTATCTTTCTCTTTGCACAAGGAAGGATAAAGGGTTGGGACAAAGGGAATATGCAATTGGGTATAGTTTCTTTACTATGATTCTCCTCTTCCAAATGGAACCCCTAACCCTTATTTTATAGGCTAGAAGAAGCTAGGTATTTGGACGAACCCTTGGCCATGCATGGCCGGAAGGTTCAGTTAACTCACCCAAATTTGTGTGTTCCGTCGAAAACTTTCCTTTTTTCGTGCTTTTGTAGGTACACGTGGGTTGTTTCGGGTCAGCGAGTGTGTACACGTGTGCAATAATAGAGTAGGGTGTGTGGGCCTTTATAAAAAGTGTTTTTAAGAAGAGTTGTTCAGCAGTGCTTTGGCAAAGAAGGAATCTGAGATGGCCTGATGCCAGGTAAGCATGTCTGGTGCAAATTAGGGTTATAACAGGGGTTTAATGAGTCCTTAGTCAAAGATAAAAGGAGGGTTTTTATTCCCTATGGCTTACAACTTGGATATTTCTTCATCAAGGACACTCCAAACCATACAATAGGGTTTAAGTCATGTATAATGAAGATTTGAACCTGGTAGGTACCGAAGGCATGGCCCCAAGGTTTTGGTGCTCAAGCATGATGAGTACGTTGTTGGTAATTGGCCTTATGCCAATGAAAAATGGGATGAAGAGGTTGTTATTGAAGATGCACAAAATTGGGCTCATCTCTTAGAAAGGAAAACTACTCTTTCTCTCATTATATTTAAAACCCTCTCTATGGATGAACATATAGAGGTTATGACGTAGAGTGTTACAACTGTGATGTAGAGTGTGACAATTGAGAGAGAGGCAAAAGAAAATAGGAAAGTAGAAGAAATTTGACTAAAGACATAGATTGAGTGTCGGGCAATAGAAGAGTAGAAAAATAGAGTAGCTCAAGAATAGGAGATTTAGCAAAAGACCAATGAAGAGTTGCATAGGAAACAAGCTGAGGAATATGCTCAAGAAGAACTTGACCAAAAAAGTAGAAAATATGAAGCAAAACAAAGAAGAAAGGCCCTCGAGGAGAAAAGGAGGAAATATAAAGAAGAAAATGATAAGAAAGAGTTGATAAGACAACAAGCATTGTGGGAAAAACAACACAGGGAAGATAAATCAAAAGAGAAAGAGGAAGCACAACAACTTATAGAAAAACCTATTGATCTACCAACAGAGACTCATCCGACATAAATCCCTCCATGGAACATAATAGATTGAATAAAGGATTTTGAGGAGGAGGTAGTAAAAACAAAAGTCTCGATAGAAAATGAAGCCGATCAAGATGTTGAAAAAACATCTCAAGATCCAAATGTTGAGAAAAAATCTCAAGAACCTATCAGAGAGGCATCCCATGAACCCACAGAGGGATCAGTTCCAAATTTCACTGAAATGAAACCATCGAGAAATAAGAAGTAGCTAGTGTTAACACATAGGATGTACAGGAGACAAGTTTTTCTCTCATTTTTCAATTTTTTGTTAGTCTAGTCTCAGAAGGTCTCTTTTGGTCCTTGTGAGTCATGTGTTATGTCTTTCTTATAATTCATTGGTTTAAAACTTGTGAGTTGATTAGAGTCCATTTATGAATGTCTTGGTTTCGTGATGGTGGTTGTCATCATTAACAAAAGAGGGAAAGTTTTGGTCATAATTGGATAGTTTAAGCGTCACCATCAAGTGTTATGTCTAAAACAAGTGTACAAGAGGTATTAAAGATATACCAAACCGTTTAAGTATCTTGTCAGTTGTCAAATCATATGTGCTAAAAACTCGCCTAAAAGTTTATAGCAATTCATAAAAGATCATGCACCAAATCTTTCATGATTATGATTTTGCAAAAGTGTTTGATGTTGGATTCTAGTTTTCAGCGCCATCTCCTAATCAATCATCTTCAAAGGCTCAGTTCAAAAGGAATATTTATCACTTTTACCTTCATTTCCATTTGCAAAGAGTGTGTTGCAGACTGATTCAACTCATTGTGAATTGTAAGTGTGTTGCAAACTACTGGTTGTTGTAGACTCTTGGCACTGTGAACTCTCATATATCTGTTGGTAGTGGATTAAAATCTTGACGGACCGTTGGTTTGGTTTTCTACAACAAGGAGTGAGATTTATATACCAGGTACTTTGCTTGATGTTCAAATTCCACTCCCTGAAAACTTATTATCATCAAACCCTAGTTTTTGCAAGTTTTCTACTCGCTGCAAACTATAGGCTTTCCTTAATCCGTTCATACCTTCTCAGTTTAAAGCCTTCATGCAATATTTGGTTACCTGCTCTTATCATCCAAATGCAAGCTTACATTTCTTTCTTGTAACCACTGTATATTATTGCAAATTGTTATTGCTACGAACTATTAAGAGTTTCAAACTTGTTTATACAATTGGTGTTCTGAACTCCTCTTTAATTGGCTAGCTTGCACATTCTTGTCCTTAAAACCATTATGCAGACCCATGATACATGTTTTCTAGTCAAAGGGTGACTTGCAGCTTATTATTGCAACCACAACTCCATTTTTTGCAAGCTTCCTATTCACTGTGAACTACACTGGTTGGTAATTGTTTGTGCTGCGAACCCCTTGTTTTACACAGTTTCTCCTAAGTCTTGTCTATTTGAGATTTAATCCAGTTTGGGTTGTCATATTTTCCTCCAATCTCCTAGCTTGAATCTTATTTCAGTTTCTGTAGTGTTTCTTTAGCATAAAATCCTTTTGCCAACAAACCCTATTTTTTGCAAAATCAAGCATTAAACCCTAAATTCATCAGTTTCCATCACATACTTTGGTAGAAACTATTCAATTCAGATCCATTTTCCAAAGAGGCATTTCAAAAAGTGAGTTGCCTAGATTTTTGTGAGAAGATGCAGAGAGGACACCCTGAGGTTTCCAAGTAGTTTGTATTGAATTTAAATAGGGTAAAGATCAAAGTTGGTACACAGGAATTTGAGGTTACAGAGCAGTCCATTTCTACAAATACAGAGATACCAGTTCAGGAAGAAAGATGGTTCAAGGCCATGCCTCTGAAGTATGAATTTTCTAAGGATTTCTTAAATCCTGAATATCAATAAGATAACCTATCCAAGGGAGTGCCTAGAAATCATATGCTGGAGTATTTTGATAAGATGATAAAATTCATTAAGAGGTATTTTACTTGTGAATGTAGGTTTAATATGGTATATCAATACCATATTAGACTATTGATGCATTTTATTGAAAAGAACCCTTCAATCTACCCTTCTATCTTCTCAAAAGCCTTGGGAAGATGTCAGATAAATTTCAATCCAAGTCCAAGTAGGTCGATACCAACGTCTTCCATTCTGGTCTAATCAAGATGTTAGTGTTAGAAGAATTGAAAAACACTAATAGTGATTGGGATGCTTTCGTAGTTACATCAGGCTTTCCGCCAAATGTTGTTAACACACCACAAACAAAGAGAAAGACACCTACTTCTGTTGAAAAGATTGTGCACTCAGAGTCTAGTAAAAGGAGGAACACGGTTAAAAAGGCTAAGTCATCTCTGTCAACTAATAAGATAGGTGAAGTCCCTTCACAACTTATTGATGACGAAACTTATCTTATGGAAGAATGTTCACCTATTGAGACATCCTCTAGAAAAGCAAGGAATCTGAAGGGAAAGACACTTGTTTTTCTCCACCTGTCGCTACAGAATTTGTTATGCCTAGAATATCATTCACCATATCAACAACAAGGAAGCATGTATCTATGGAAGAGGGTGCATCCATAGCAATATCTCAACAAACAATCATAACCAAGTCTCTTGAAAAGCCGATAAAAATTATTGAGATCAAGTCTCCTTCTGATGAAAGTAATCCCACTTTCAAAAGGCTCGGGAGGCAGCCGAAAGATGTAAGGGTTGAGAATGAACAGTTGAAAAAGGAAAATCTGCAGGCCAGGATTCATTTAAAAACAAATATAGATATGTGTGAAAACATTGTTACAAAGGAAAAGATCATGGTTAAGATATCCTTACCTCTGCATAGGCAAATGAAGAGTGTGTACAGGCAGAATATAACTTATCAAGTTGAAAACAAGAAGTTGAAGGAGGAAGTGCAGTAGTTGAAGGAACATATTGCAAAAAAGAACCTCAATATGTTGGCTCGGGTGGCCACTAGGAGACGAAGATAAAGCATCATATCTACATCAATATAATTAGTTTTGCTATGGTGTCTTATATATGCAGGCTTATAACCCTAAGGAGTATTTTTGTCTTATGCTGCTATAATTATTCCCATATGATATTTTTGCAAGTCACTTTCATGATTTAGAGGTTGTAGAGGGAATTAACAAAGGTTTTGAGGTTCCTTGCACATTTTTGGCATCAATTGCTATGTTTTGAAGTAAAATTGACAACTACAGGAAATTTCACAGCGCGTCCTACTGAAGGCATTGCGAACTGCTAAAATTGAAACAGTTTGTAACACACTCACTATGAACTTGACAATTAGTTGGAATTCGAGTTGTAGGACGGTTGCCACATGTCAGAAGAGGTTCGAGTAAATCCTCAGAGGTCAGTTAGACATAAAGGGACACTTGTGCTCAAGATCTAGCTCCATTAAATATTCACACAATGAGTTGGCTACAATTGTATTTATTACTGCCAACAACCTCCTGAAATCTAGCAGTTTGTTACATAATGGTTTGTTTGTTTGTTGCCACACCTCTCCCAGGTGCAGAATCCAATGTAGGAGTTGGGTGGCGAGTCCTAGAGGGATTTTTGATGCTATTTTCTATTTAAGATGTAATCTAACTCCATAGGAGGGTTCGAGTGGTTTTTTGTGAGACTCATACTACTCTTTCAGACTGTAAAATATTTCCAGATGATGTATGTACATATTTAAGACTCTTGAATGTTTAATTATCAAATTTTCTTCTACTATTACATGTTATCCTTCTTTCTTGTTTTGATATTGTCTACTGGTAAATGATTTATCTTCAGTGCTTATTTCTATGGAATTACAATGATTGATTTACTATCTTTTGTTGATGAAAGTGTTGTCAAAACATATCATCTTGTTAACCTGGAGGTTCCTTGTTAGTAAGATTTCCTCTATATGTGTGCCAAAGTTCCTGAAGTAGTTTGGTTCATATATTCACATTTTATTATTCATTCTTCCATCTTTTCAATGTTGTCATGTAAACTGATCAAAGATTGTTCAAGCCTTGCTTGTTGAAGTATGTTTTATGGATATTTTACGTTGATACCTTTAACTGAGTTTCTCATCCATTCACTACACCTAAAACTAAAAACCTTATCTTTTACAAAACTACAAATTCTTGATGGGTATTAGGATTACACCTATAGCAGTCTAGGTGTGACTTCTAGTGCTAACATTTAATGCATCGTTGTCGGGGACGAAGTTGAATATTGATGCAGGAGCATCGTCAACATCAAGTGAGAGCGAGGGGCAAGCGCCACACATTTTGAGCATATGTTAAATTGTTTAAAACTTTTGAGGAAGAATGGATGCACCAAACTTAAATGTGATAATTAAGGAGAGGCGTACTCATTTACTGTAAAGGACCTTGAGCGATCCTCTCTCGTCCATAGTAGGTAGAAGGCATTTATGTAAGTAGGTAAAATTGAATATTAGATTAGACAGTTTTAGAATGAGAGAGGGAAATGGAATATAGACACCCTCATTGTGTATTGTAGCATTAGAATGATTATGAGCATAGAAGAGAAGCAGAGAGTTGTGTAGCAAACTCCATGTACAAAAATTATGAATTAATACAAAGAAGTTGTGATTCAAATTCATGGTGTTCATATATTCTCTATGTATGCATCTTTAAATGTTATGCTCTTGAATGTTTTTCTCTTTCTGTCATGCAATTGCTTTTATGCTATGTATGAATGATTTCCTGTTGAATATTTGGAATCTAAGAGAGGAAGAGTAAGGAGAATGAGTTTCAATTGTTTCTCTGTCTGAGTAATATTGCTGCAAGGAGTGCAGTTGAAGTGTCCGCAACGAGTGCGTTGACAAAGGGCACAGATAGTTGAGCTTTGTTCTCATTCCCTCAGAGTGCAGTTAGGCACAGGTGTCGTGCAAGGAGTGCGCAGGCCAAGGAGAGTCTCAGGGTTGTGAACCTGAGAAAAATATAGAAGGATTGTTGCTGTAGGAGTGCGCAGAGACGAAGTATACAACATTTGAAAGTGCTTGAAGATTGCACCTGGGGTGCACACAAGAGTCTTCTCTAGGGCTCAGAGTTGTGAGTAATATCAAGAGGGATAAGGCCTTCAAAAAATATGTTGAAGGACAGTGCAGGGAATTTGTGACTGGAAGTATTAAGAAAGGCATCGTAAGTCTGCGCCGTGGCAGATAAGTCAGTGGAGGAACACTCAGACCATCTGTAGAAATCATCAAAGGGAAGAGATCAATGGTCAAGAATCGGTGGGGAGGATTAGCGAAATCCCGCCAGTCGTCAGATCTGCCGGAGAAGCGAGGGGGTTACGGCTACGTCCGGAGTTCAAGCTCAGGACATTGTGGACCGTCAGATCTCATTCAAACACCCGTCAGCCGTTGGATTGACCAGGAGTTCCACGGAGTTTAAGATTTGTGAACGGGAGGAGGAAAGTTCTGACGAGAGACGTGGCCATCGGAATTTCAACATTCGTGAAATCGGGGGTCACGGGGACGAGTGATTGAGAATTTTCATAGTGAAAATCCTGGAATCAATCTGAGCCATCCATCTTGAGGAGACAGGTGGCAATCATCGAGCGCCCGTTGGAATTTCGGCGACCGAGTTTTTAAGTTGACAAAGAACTTGTGTCATCGGGGCATCAAAAGTCTCGAAATCCTGAGGTTGAATCAGGGTTTTCCATCTTGAGGGGACACGCGGCAAAGATCTAAGATCTTGGGAAAAGTCCCAAAAGGGAAGACTCCATCGGAGTATCGAGACTCGAAAAATAGGAAGTTCTGTGAGCAAGAGATCGAGAAAATCCATGTTGGAAACCCCGTAAACGATCAGAGTCATCCATCCGTTGGGACATGCGGTCGAGATCAGAAGCCATCGACATTTCGGTCATCGGGACTCACATAAGTGAGTGTTTTAGTTTTGCAGTTGGAGAAACCCGAGGGTCAATCTGAACCGTCCATTCACTTGGGACGCGTGTCAAAAATCTGAAGAAAGTCGGGGATCGACATTTCATGAGTCCTGGAGACAAGGGGGACTTGCAATTCGAAATCGCGAATTTCAATTTTTCAAAAAGAGGAGAGCTCCGTGTGGGACCCAGCTGACGTCATCTCGTCATAACGAAGCATCAGGAATTTCCATGATGAAAACCCCGAAGCGGCGAGGACCGTCCATCCTTGAGGATGCATGGCTAAGATCAAAGCTTTCGGGTAATTTCCCGAAAAGGAAGGTCATCAATCGAGAAATCGAGAATCGAGAAATCGGGGATTCCGTGGACAAGGGGTTTAATACATTTCGACATTCGAAACCCCAAATCCCGATGAGAGGTATGACTGTGGTCATATAAGAGGAGGTCGCGTGGACTAGGAGCATAGCCAGGAGGGGCTAAAGCACAAAAGGAGTGCATTGGGATATTAGAGATTGGGAATTCGAGGAAGCAAGGGTTTGTGACATCGGGGATTGGAAAACCCCAATACCCGATCGTGACTTTCTGTTGTGAATGGAGAAGGGATCAGACCTAAAGGTTGTAAGGTGCCGAAAAAGACCTGTGGGTTAGAATTAAATAAAGATTCCAAGGGAGAATTGAAGGAGCCACTCCGGCTCGAGGGGGAACTTTGAATGATCCTTAAAGACCGGGAGGTTAGTGTAGAGGCCTTTTGTCAAGGCAAGGGATGAGGCTGCGTCGGTTTGGTATCATAGCCATAAAAAGGTTCTTTGCTTTCTATAGCAAAGAAGAAGAAAATTCATCATGCCGCCTAGAAGAAGAGATAGACAATCACTAAATCTTGAAGAGGAGAGGGAAATGCCTAGAAGAAGAGGTAGGCAGATGAAAAATCTAGAAATGGAAAGAGAGATGCGTGATCTACGAGCCAGACTCGAAGACATGGAGACAACACAAAGACGCACAGTCAATGTTGGGGATCTAATTGATTCCTAAAGTGAAGTTGAGGTTGAACATGAAGAAGAAGTCGCAGTCGAAGATGCATCAAACGAACGTTTGATCAGAGCTATTGCAAGAATGGGTGCAAGAGCAAAAATGGACATTCCATTTTATGAGGGAAACTTGGATGCAGAGGAGCTTCTAGACTGGATTAGAGCCCTAAACACATACTTTGATTATGAAGATGTCGAAGAAGACAAGAAAGTCAAGCATGTTGTCACAAGGTTGAAGGGACATCCAGCATTGTGGTGGGATGAACTACAAGTTGATAGACACTGCAAGGGAAACTAGAAAATCAAGAGTTGGGACAGAATGATTGCAAAGATGAAGGCAAAATTCATCCCCATGGATTACCAGTTTACTGTTTTTAGGAGGATGCAGAACTTGAGACAGAAGTTGATGACAGTGAAGGACTATACAAAAGAATTCTACAAGTTGAACATCAGAGCAGGTCATCGGGAGAACGATGATGAAAAAGTTTCCAGATACATGAATGGCCTGAGGTATGATATCCAGGATGAGATGAGCATGGTAACCATCCGAACGGTGGAAGATGCTTATCAAATGGCTCTGAAAGCAGAAGAGAAGTTGAGCCGAAAGAAGAGTCAGAGAGGCCGAGGCAGAAGTCAAGCCAGGGGAAAATCAGTTGTCCAAGATAAAAATCAGAAGCCCAAGGAAGATTGGAAAAAACCTCAGACTCAAACAGAGAGGGGTGGAAGTTCACAAAGAGGACAACATATTGAGCAGAGAGGAGGGTATGCTGATAATAATACTTTTCCTCGTACTAGAGGTAGAGGAAGAGGAAGAGGTGGAGTGATAAAATGCTTCACATGTGGAAAGAATGGGCACAAGTCTTATGAGTGTCCCGATAAAAAGAAAGAGGGTGGAGAGACTCACATCACTGAAGCTCAGGGGAGAAATGTTGAGGCGGAGGATGCTGAAGGTGGAAGATCACTGATGATGCGAAAGGTTCTTTTGACACCAGAGAAGGAAGTGGAGAGTTCAGTCTAGAGAAATAGACTTTTTCAGACTACTTGCAAAACCAAGGACAAGGTATGCAAGGTCATTGTGGACAGTGGTAGCACGGATAATCTCGTTTCTACAGAGATGGTAGAAAAGCTGGAGCTGGAGACGATTGAACATCCAAGTCCATATAAAGTTTTATGGTTACAAAAGGGACATCAGGTAAATGTCACCAAACAATGTTTAGTTGAGTTTAAGATAGGAGGATATAATGATAAGATACTCTGTGATGTTATTCCTATGGATGTTTGTCATTTATTGTTGGGTAGACCATGGAAATATGACAGAAATGTGATTCACGATGGGAAGATGAACACATACACCCTAGAAAAGAATGGGAGAACTCACATGTTGCTTCCAATCAAAGATAAGGAAGTGAAACCGGAAGTAAGAAACACGATACTTCTCATGAGTGGGAAGGAACTTCTTAATGAGGTTAAGAAAAAGGAAGATCCACAGTTCTTTGTGGTCAGAAAGCCTAGAATTGTTTTGACCAGCACAAGAGTGGATGATTTACCAGAAGAAATTCAAGAACTGCTGGAAGAGTTCATTGATATAGTAGTGGACGAATTACCTCGTTCGTTGCCACTGATCAGAAGTGTGAGTCATCATATTGATCTCATACCAAGAGCTAGTTTGCCAAATAAAGTCGCGTATAGATTGACGTCGCAAGAGAATGAAGAAGTCAAGAGGCAAGTCCAGGAGTTGTTGGACAAAGGTTTGGTCAGGGAAATCTTGAGTCCATGTGTTGTTCCAATAGTACTCAGTCCAAAGAAAGACGGAGGCTGGAGGATGTGTACTGACTCAAGGGCGATTAACAAGATAACCATCAGGTATAGATTTCCATTACCAAGGATGGATGATTTGATGGATTGCTTAAGTGGAGCAAAATATTTTTCAAAGATTGATTTGAAAAGTGGTTATCATGAAATCCGCATGAGAGAAGGTGATGAATGGAAGACAACATTCAAAACAAACAAAGGGTTGTATGAATGGCTTGTTATGCAGTTTGGCTTAACAAATGCGCCAAGTACCTTCATGAGGTTGATGAACGAAGTCCTGAAGGAGTTCATCGAAAAATTTGTCATTGTATATCTGGATGACATACTAATTTACAGTAAGTCAGTGGGTGAACATCTAAAGAATTTAGCTACAGTGATGAAGAGACTACAACAGGAGAAGCTTCTCATAAACATGAACAAATCCTCATTCATGAAGACAGAGCTCATTTACTTGGGATTTGTTATTTCTATAGACAAATTGAGGATGGATCCAGATAAGGTGGAAGTGATCAAGAATTGGCCATCAACAAAGAACATATTTGAGGTGAGAAGTTTTCATGGGTTAGCTAGTTTCTACCGGAAGTTCATCAGGAATTTCAGTGGAATTAGCACAACAATGATGGATACAGTGAAGAAAAGACATAAATCTTTTCACTGGACAGAAGAGGCTAAGAAGAGTTTTAATCTATTGAAGAGGAAGATTACGGAACAACCAATTCTGGTGTTGCCTAATTTTCAAAAGACATTTCAAGTGAAGTGCGATGCAAGTGGATTTGCAATAGGGGCAGTCTTGAGTCAAGAAGACAGGCCAATAGCATACTTCAGGGAGAAGCTGAATGAAGCGAAAGTGAAATATTCCACTTATGATAAGGAGTTTTATGCTATTATACAGGCATTAAAGAAATGGAGGCATTACTTAATTCCCAAAGAGTTTGTCTTATACAGTGACAATCATGCACTGCAGTTTGTGACTCAACAGGAAAAGTTGAATTAGAGACATGTAAAATGGGTGGAATACATGCAAAATTTCACTTTTGTGATTAAACATATTTCTGGTACTACTAACAAAGTGTTTGATGCTTTGAGCAGGAAGTGTTTGTTGTTGCAGGAGTTCAAAGTATGCAGATGATCTCGGGGACATGTACGCAGATGATCTAGATTTTCAAGAGGTGTATGAAGCAGCTGAGAATCCAGTTCTCAGATATAGAACCCAATGGGCAGAATACATGATCCAGGAAGGATTGTTGTTTAAGGGCAATCAGCTTTGTATTCCAAAATGCTCCATGAGAGAGAATTTGTTGAAGGAGAAACACAGTGGAGGATTAGCAGGACATTTTGGTCACGACAAGACATTCACAAAGCTAAATGAGTCATATTTTTGGCCAGGAATGCGAGAAGATGTCAAGAAATTTGTGGACAGATGTAGAATTTGCCAGCATTCAAAGGGAAGGAGACATAATGCAAGATTTTATCAACCATTTCCCATACCTGAGAGACCGTGGGATGCAATTAGCATGGATTTTATATTGGGATTGCCATGAACGCAAAGAGGTTTTGATTCAATCTTTGTGGTGGTGGATAGGTTTTCCAAGATGGCACACTTCATTCCATGTCAGAAAACCAATGACGCAACTCACATTGAGAACCTGCTTTTCAAAGAGGTCATTCGACTTCATGGTTTGCCAAGGAGCATAGTTTCGGATAGAGATACGAAATTCATAGGGCATTTCTGGAGGACATTGTGGAAGAAGCTGGGAACTAACTTGTTATTTAGTTCAGCGTATCATCCTCAGACGGGTGGACAAACAGAAGTAGTGAACCGGAGTCTAGGAGACTTGCTGAGAAGCCCGGTGACAGAACACCACAGCCAGTGGGACAACATATTACCACAGGCAGAATTTGCTTATAATGACTCAATCAACAGAAGTACGGGACATAGTCCATTTCAGATTGTTTATGGCATACAGCCGAGGGGAATTTCTGAATTGAGAGATTCAAAACAGAATGCGACTAGGAGTGCTAGTGCAGAAGATTTTGCAGAAGCGATGAAGGGACTTCAAAGTCAGGTGAAGGAGCGATTGCAGAATTCAAATCAGAAATATAAACGTAGAGCAGATCAGCACAGGAGACAACTTCAGTTTGAGGTTGGTGATTTGATTCTAGCACATTTGAGAAAGGAAAGGTTCCCGAGAGGGACATATAACAAACTGAAGATGAAGAAAATCGGACCATGTAGGGTCTTGAAGAAATTTGGGGACAATTCTTATGAGATTAAATTACCCGATGGGATCGGAATTTCTCTGATATTCAATATCTCAGATTTGTACCCATATAAGGCTAAGGAAGCAGGGACAGGAGATGAACAACCAGTGATTCAGTGGAAAAAGCAGATACTAGTTGCAGAAAATCCGCAGATGGAGCGCATACTGGACAAAAGGGTTGGCAAGAAGACCAGAAGAAAGAAATACTTTGAATATTTGGTCAAGTGGAAGGGCCATCCAGTTGAAGATGCCAGCTGGGAGAATGAAACAGAGATTCAGAAGCATGGAGAGACCATGCGAGAGCTCATGGAAAAGAGCCCATGAAAATTTCCAAGCGAGGGAGTATGATGCAGGAGCATCGTCAACATCAAGCGAGCGTAGGGGCAAGCGCCACACATTTCGAGCATATGTTAAATTGTTTAAAACTTTTGAGGAAGAATGGACGTGCCAAACTTAAATGTGATAATTAAGGAGAGGCGTACTCATTTACTGTAAAGGACCTTGAGAGATCCACTCTCGTCCATAGTAGGTAGAAGGCATTTATGTAAGTAGGTAAAATTGAATATTAGATTAGACAGTTTTAGAATGAGAGGGAAACAGAATATAGATACCCTCATTGTGTATTGTAGCATTAGCATGATTATGAGCATAGAAGAGAAGCAGAGAGCTGTGTAGCAGACTCCATGTACAGAAATTCTGAATTAATACAAAGAAGTTGTGATTCAGATTCATGGTGTTCATATATTCTCTGTGTATGCATCTTTAAATGTTATGCTCTTGAATGTTTTGCTCTTTCTATCATGCAATTGCTTTTATTCTATGTATGAATGATTTCCTGTTGAATATTTGGAATCTGAGAGAGGAAGAGTAAGGAGAATGAGTTTCAATGGTTTCTTTGTCTGAGTAATATTCTTGCAAGGAGTGCAGTTGAAGTGTTCGTAAGGAGTGCATTGACAAAGGGCTCAGATAGTTTAGCTTTGTTCTCATTCCCTCAGAGTGCAGTTAGGCATAAGTGGTGTCGTGCAAGGAGTGCGCAGGACAAGGAGAGTCTCGGGGTTGTGAACCTGAGCAAAATATGGAAGGATCGTTGTTGCAGGAGTGCGCAGAGCTAAATTATTCAACATTTGAAAGTGTTTGAAGATTGCACCAGGGGTGCGCACAAGAGTCTTCTCTAGGGCTCAGAGTTGCGAGGAATCTCAAGAGGGATAAGGCCTTCAAAAAATCCGTTGAAGGAAAGTGCAGGAAAGTTGTGACTGGAAGTATTAAGAAAGGCGTCGTAAGTCTGCACTGTGGCGGATAAGTCAGTGAAGGAACACTCAGACCATCCATAGAAATCATCAAAGGGAAGAGATCAACGATCAAGAAATGGTGGGGAGTATTAGCGAAATCCCGCCAGTCGTCAGATCTGTCGGAGAAGCGAGGGGGTTACGGCTGCGTCCGGAGTTCAAGCTCAGGAGATTGTGGACCATCAGATCTCATTCAAACACCCGTCAGCCGTTGGATTGACTAGGATTTGCACAGAGTTTAAGCTTCGTGAACGAGAGGAGGAAAGTTCTGACGAGAGGCGTGGCCATCGGAATTTCGGCATTCGTGAAATCGTGGGTCACGGGGACGAGTGATCGATAATTTTCATAGTGAAAATCCCCGAATCAATCTGAGCCATCCATCTTGAGGAGACAGGTGGCAATCATCGAGCGCCCGTCGACATTTCGGCAACCGGGGTTTTAAGTTGACAAAGAACTTGTGTCATCGGGGCATCAAAAGTCTCAAAATCTCGAGGTTGAATCAGGGTCACCCATCTTGAGGGGACACGCGGCGAAGATCTAAGATCTCGGGAAAAGTCTCGAAAGGGAAGACTCCATCGGAGTATCGGGACTCAGCAAATCGGAATTTTTGTGAGAAAGAGATCGGGAAAATCCATGTTGGAAACCCCGTAAACGATCGAAGTCGTCCATCCATTGGGACACGTGGGCGAGATCGAAATCCATCGGCATTTCAGTCATCGGGACTCACATAAGTGAGTGTTTTAGTTTTGCAGTTGGAGAAACCCGAGGGTCAATCTGAATGGTCCATTCACTTGAGACGCGTGTCAGAAATATGAAGAAATTTGGGGATCGACATTTCGTGAGTCTTGGAGACAAGGGGGACTTGCAATTCGAAATCGTGAATTTTGATTTTCCGAAAAGAGGAGAGCTCCGTGTGGGACCCAGGTGACGTCATCTCGTCATAACGAAGCATCGGGAATTTCCTTGGTGAAAACCCCGAAGCGGAAAGGACCATCCATCCTTGAGGATGCGTGGCTGAGATCGAAGATTTCGGGTAATTTCCCAAAAAGGAAGGTCATCAATCAGGAAGTCGAGAATCGGGAAATCGGGGATTCCGTGGACAAGGGTTTTAATACATTTCAACATTCGAAACCCCGAATCCCGATAAGAGGTATGACTGTAGTCATATAAGAGGAGGTCGTGTGGACTAGGAGCATAGCCAGGAGGGGCTAAAGCACAAAATAAGTGCATCGGGATATCAGAGATCGGGAATTTGAGGAAGCAAGGGTTTGTGACATCGGGGATTGGAAAACCCCGAAACCCGATAGTGACTTTCTGTTGTGAACGGAGAAGGGATCAGGGCTAAAGGCTGTAAGGTGCCGAAAAATACCTGTGGGTTAGATTTAAATAAATATTCCAGGGGAGAATCGAAGGAGCCACTCCGGCTCGAGGGGGAACTTTGAACGATCCTTAAAGACCGGGAGGTCAGCGCAGAGGCCTTTTGCCGAGGCAAGGGGTGAGGCTGCGTCAAATATTTTCCTTCGGAGAAACGACAAAGTTAGATCCAGTCTTTGATTGTGAACAAAGGTTGCTGACAAAGTACAGACTGCATCATTCACCTGGTGGCTCCATGAAGGAGAAATCTAGTTGCAACTCCACAATTTCAGAATGTCCAAGGCATTTGTTGTTGTTTTGGCTTGGAGGTTTTCACCTCTTAACTTTTCTGCAATTCCTATTTTCCCACATCCAATACCTCACATGTCAGAATGGGGAGATTTTCTGCATATATTCATAGAAAGAAAGGAGAATAATCCTACACAACATCTCATTAATTTTCATCAATGCATGGATCAATTGGATCTATATCATGAGGATGTATTGATGAAAATTTTCATGCATTCATTAGATGGTGATGCACGTCAATGGTATTTCTCACTACCTCATTCTAGCATTTCATCATTAAGGGAATTTTATTCAACATTTAATGAGCACTATAAAAGGTATTTTTAGCTGAATTTCTATTTGAGAATTGTTGTGAGGAGTTTGAAAAGAATATTTAGCATACAGTAGGTATTCCCTCATATTGTAATGCTGAAATAGATGTTTATGTTGAAGAAATCAAGAAAAAATAATATCATTCCTTTCCTAGTTTTCTAGTGTTGAAAGTAGATTTTGTTGACTGCTCTTATGATGAAGAAATCGGCAGCCATCTAGTAGATGCATTTGTCCTAGTAAGAAAAGTCTCTAAAAATCATTCCTCTGATGAGATAGTTGTCCCAAATGTTTACAAAGATCAACCTATCCTTGATAGATACTCTAGTGATAAGGAGAAGATATTCACTAAATCACATAGAGAGATTATTATCAGCGAACTAGTATATGATAATGAAGAAGATAATGAGGAGTTTCATCAACAATTTAAATTCTCTTTATCACCCATTGATGAGAATAAATCTCCAAAAATCAGTGAGCTCATTTCTATCATTTCTGCACCTGGACTTGCAAAATACATCAAACATCATATAAGTAGCTATGGAGCATACAAGGAACACAATTTTATTGATGAATCAACCTTCATAGAGGAGAAGGATTGTCTTCTTAACCAGTTGGAAGTGTGCCATGATCTTCAAGATTTAGTGGCAATCTAGATGGATTCCTTGCTTACACAGGTCCCAATCGTTGCATCTCTGGGTATATCTCTTACTTGTTGTAGTAAGTGCAATATTTTCTTGGATCTTTTGATGAAAATATTCCATTTTTTTTGCATTTTCTCAAAGAGCTGCACAAAAAATTATTTTCATTAGTCGGATGCTTTTATGGCTTCATTGGAAATCTGATTACACTTGATCTAATAGAGTTCAGATTATTAGAGTAGGGGAATAAGCTCAATTCTGAGCATTTTTATTTTCAGTTTTTGGTTTGCAGTATATAAACAATAATGACTCCATAGCCCAATGGATAAGGCACTGGAATTGCAAATGTTCTTGGAGCCTCACAGGGAGGTCTCCATCCCTTGTGGAGACAGATGTTAACACACGGGATGTACATGAGTCAAGGTTTTCTCTCATTTTTCAAATTTTTGTTAGTCTAGTCTCAGAAGGTCTCTTTTGGTCCTTGTCATTCATGTGTTATGTATTTCTTATAAGTCATTGGTTTAAAACTTGTGAGTTCATCAGAGTCCATTTATGAAAGTCTTGGTGTCACGATGGTGGTTGTCATCATTAGCAAAAGAGGGAAAGTTTTGGTCATATCTGCATAGTTTAAGGGTCAACATAAAGTGTTATGTCCAAAACAAGTGTACAAGAGGTCTTAAAGATCTACCAAACCGTTTAAGTGTCTTGTCATTCGTCAAATCGCATGTGTTGCAAGCTCTCCTAAAAGTTCACAACAATTCAAAAATAGATCATGCACCAAATATTTCAGGATTATGATTTTGCAAAAGTGTTTGATGATGGATTCTATTTTTCAGCGCCATCTCCTCATCAATCATCTTCAAAGGGTCAGTTTCAAAAGGAGGATTTATCATTTTTACCTTCATTTCGATTTGCAAAGAGTGTGCTTCAGACTGATTCAACTCGTTGTGAACTGTAAGTGTGTTGCAAATTGTTGGTTGCTGCAGACTCTTGGCGTCGCAAACTCTCATATAGCGATTGATGGTGGATTAAAATATTGAAGGACTATTAGTTTGTTATTCTGCAAGGAATGAGATTTATATACCAGGTACTTTTCTTGATGTTCAAATTCCACTCCCTGAAAACTTGTTATCATCAAACCCTAGATGCTACAAGTTTTCTACTCGCTGCAAACTATAGGCTTTCCTTAATCAGTTCATACCTTCTCAGTTTAAATCCTTCATGCAGTCTTTGGTTACCTGTTCTTATCATCCAAATGAAAGCTTACATTTCTTTCTTGTAACCACTGTATATTGTTTCTAATTGTTATTGCTACGAACTGTTAAGCGTTGCAAATTGGTTTATACAATTGGTGCTACAAAATCATCGTTGCTTGGTTAGCTTGCACATTCTTGTCCTTCAAACCTTTATGCAAACCCAAGATACATGTTTTCTAGTCAAAGAGTGACTTTCATCTTATTCTTCCAACCTTAAATCCATTTGTTGCAAAGTTCCTATTCACTGTGAACTACACTAGTTGCTAATTGTTTGCGTTGCGAACTGGATGCGCTATGAACCCCTGTTTTACACAGTTGCTCCGAAGTTTTGTCTATTTGAGATTTCATCCAATTTGGGTTGTCGTTTTTTCGTCCGGTCCCCTAGCTTCATTCTTATTTCATTTTTTGTAGTGTTGCTTTAGCATAAAATCCTTTTGCCAAGAAACCCTGATTTTTGTAAAATCAAGCAGTAAACCCTAAATTCATCAGTTTCCATCACATACTTTAGTAGCAACTGTTATTAGAGGGGTTTTTTTTTACTTAGTTCTCATGGAAACTCAGAAAGGGAAGAATATTGATAAAGGAGGGGAGATTGTCAGGGTTGAGCCTTATGACCTGCAACTATTCAATTCCGATCCATTTTTCAGAGAGGCATTTCAGAAAGTGAGTTGCCTAGCTTTTTGTGAGAAGATGCAGAGAGGACACCCTGAGGTTTCCAAGTAGTTTGCATTGAATTTCAATGGGGTAAAGACCAAATTTGGTACACTTGAATGTAAGGTTACAGAGCAGTCCATTTCTACAGCTACAAAGATACCAGTTCAAGGAGAAAGATGGTTCAAGGCCATGTTTCTGAAGTCTGAATTTTCTAAGGATTTATTAAATCCTAAATATCAAGAAGATAACCCATCCAAGGGAGTGCCTAGAAATCATATGTTGAAGTATTTTGATAAGATGCTCAAAGTCATTCAAAGGTATTTTACTTGTGAAGGTAGGTTTAATATGGTCTATCAATACCATATTAGACTATTGATGCATTTTACTGGAAAAGAGCCCTTGAATCTACCCTTCTATCTTCTTAGAAGCCTTGGGAAGATGTTAGATAAATTTAAATCCAAGTCCAAGCAGGTGGATACTAACATCTTCCATTCTAGTCTGAACAAGATGCTAGTGTTAGAAGAACTGAAAAAGACTAATAGTGATTGGGATGCTTTCCTAGTTGCATTAGGCTTTCAACCAGACGTTGTCAACACAAACAAAGAGAAATACACCGACCTCTATTGAAAATATTGTGCACTCAGAGTCCAGTAAAAGGAGGAAGATGGTTAAAAAGGATAAGTCATCTCAGTCAACTGATAATATAGGGGAAGTCCCTTCACAACCTCTTGATGAAGAAACTTCTCCTATTGCAGAATGTTCACCTATGGAGACATCCTCTAGCAAAGAAAGGAATTTGAAGGGAAATAAACAAGTTGTTTCTCCACCTGTTGCTACATAATTTGTTATGCCTAGAAGACCATTCTCCAGATCAAAAACAAGGCAGCATGTCTTTGTGGAAGAGGGTGCATCCAAAGCACCATCTCAACAAACATTGAAAACCAAGAATCTTAAAAATCCAATAGAAATTATTGAGATCAAGTCTCCTTCTGATGAAAGTGATCCCACTTTAAAAAGGCTTAGGAGGCAGCTAAAATATCTAAGGGTTGAGAATGAATAGTTGAAAAAGGAAAATCTACAGGCCGCGATTCAACTAAAGAAAAATATAGATATGTGTGAAAAAATTGTTGCAAAGGCAAAGCTCATGGTTAAGAGATCCTTACCTCTACATAGGCAAATGAAGAGTGTGTATAGGCAAAATAGAGATTATCAAGCTGAAAATAGGAAGTTGAAGGAGGAAGTGCAACAATTGAAGGAACATATTGCAAAAAAGAACCTGAACATGTTGGCTCGAGTGGCCACTAGGAGACGAAGATAAAGCATCATATATGCATCAATATAATCAATTTTATTATGGTGTCGTATATATGCATGCTTATAACCCTAAGGAGTATTTTTGTCTTATGATGCTATAATTATGCCCATATGCTATTTTTGTGAGTCACTTTCATGATTTATAGGTTGTAGCAGGCATTAACAAAGGTTTTAAGGTTTCTTACACATTTTTGGCATCGATTTCTATGTTTTGAAGGAAAAATTACACCTACAAGAAAGTTCATAGCGCATCTTGTTGAAGGCGTTGTGAACTACTAAAAATGAAACATCTTGCATCACACTCACTGCGAACTTGACAGTTAGTTGGAATTCAAACTGTAGGAGGGTTGCCACCTGTTAGAAGAGGTTCAAGTAACTCCTCAAATATCAAATAGACATCAAGGGACACTTGTGATCAAGATCTAGCTCCATTAAATCTTCATGCAATGAGTTGGTTGTAGTTGTATTTATTACTGCCAACAACCTCTTGAAATCTAGCAGTTTGTTAGATGTTGGTTTGTTTGTCTGTTTCCACGCCTCTCCTAGGTGCAGAATCCAATGTAGGAGTTGGGTGGCCAGTCCTAGCGGGATTTTTTATGTTATTTTCTATTTAAGATGTAATCTAACTCCATAGGAGGGTTCGAGTGGCTTTTTTTTAGACTCATACTACTCTTTCATATTGTAAAATATTTATGGATGATGTATGTACAAATTTAAAACCCTTGAATGGTTAATGATCAACTTTTCTTCTACTATTACATGTTATCATTCTCTCTTGTTTTGATATTGTCTACTGGTAAATGATTTATCTTTAGTGCTTGTTTCTTTGGAATTACAGTGACTAATTTATTGCTTTTTGTTGATGCAACTGTTTTCAAAAAATATTATCTTGTTAACATGGAGGTTCCTTGTTAGTGAGATTTCCTCTATATGTGTGCCAAAGTGCCTGAAGTAGTTTGTTTCATATATTCACATTTTATTCTTCATTCTTACATCTTTTGACTGTTATCCTGTAAATTGATCAGAGATTGTTCAATCCTTTCTTACTGAAGTATGTTTTTTGGAGATTTTGTGTTGATACCTTGAACTGATTTTCTCATCCATTTGCTACACCTAAAACTAAAAATATTATATTTTACAAAAATACAAATATTTGACGGGTATAGGATTACACCTATAGCAGTTTAGGTGTGACTTCTAGTGCTAACAACTAGTACAACTCCTAAGTTCGAAAAGAAACAAGAAGCTAGTATGATATTTGATATTGAGAAGGAGCAAGGAGAGGCTACACTCGAAGCGATTGAAAAGACTCAAACCCATGTTAAAACCACCACAGAGGTGATTTGTATTCCATTTTTAGTTCAGGCACCAAGTAAGGATAACCAATAGGTAGGCCCGGTCACAGAAAACAAAGATAGCCAACCAAGCAAGGAGCGGGTTGCATACACAAGGCTAGGACAAGTAGATGAACAAACAAGAACAATAGACAAGGGTAAGGCACAAGTTAGGGAACATTTCTACACTCTCAGGATATAGTTTAGAGAACATCTTGTCCTGGGGAGATCAATAAATCCCTAAACCATTGGATGAGGTGGTTGATGTGGAATCCATTTCCTACGACAGAAAAAAGGCAATCCCTCATAAGGAGAATGTAAAGGAAAAGGAAGATCACAATGTATGTCACTATACTATTGACATCATAGGAGACCTTGTTTGATGTAAAAAAAGGCCTGGTTCAGTGAATTGTTGGGAGTAGGAGTGGCCATTTGACATGCCACTATAGAAAAAGCCAAAGTGGAAGAAAGAGAAGTTGATACCATGAGCAGAGAACTGGAATATCTTAGGTATCATGTATAATAATATAATGACACTACTCAAGCTATGTTAATCCTAAAAGAACATTTTTCAAAAGAGCACAACAAATACAAGCTAGTCAGAGATGCATTTGTGAAGAGGATCGTAGATTAATAGGAGGAAAATTTATTGTGCGGTGTGGCATATAAAGAGATGTTTAAATGGGGTGAAAAAGTAGTTGGGATGCTAGATTAGATAGAGTGCATTAGAGAAATACATAAGGATAGGGGTTGGTAAATATCACAATATTAGAATTTTGACAGATGATACTATCACAAGAATGCACGAAGTTTCAAAACATTGGGTGGGCCTAGACATCGAGCCAAAAAATAGAATGGAGGAACAATTTTTAGCATGCCTCAAATCATGGGAGAATATCAATGGGACCATGACAAATCTCTAATTACTAAATTCCGGGTCACTAGATGACTTTCAAGAGATAGAGGAGGTGATGTCCACATTTCAACAAAGTGATCAGAAAAGTGAAGAAGATATCTAGGTAATCACTAAAATGGAACGCAATCAAATGAGAGAGTACAGGGTTAGCAAATTCAAAGTGACTGATAAGTTGGAGTGGTTGATTCCAAAGATAGGAAAGTACATGCAACGTTTTAGGGAGATGAGGGAAACCCTCATTTCTCCGGTGGATCAATACTTTTCCCATACATACACATGTGTGAGGACTTGTTCTCTCAATGGGAAGATTATGATGGTGAGTATGCAATTTATGAGTCACCTAATGCACTCAAGTCATCTTAGCATGCAATTTTGTTTATTTTTGTCAATTTTTCATGTAGTAGAATTTACTATTTTTAGTAAGAAATTTTTAAATAAATATAAGGATCGACCAAGGAATAAGGGTCAATGGATTTATAATGAAATGTTGAGTTACTAAACTGAGAACTATTTTCGAAGTGCAATTCAGAAGCTCAGAATGAGTCAAAGGCATTTTTTACCAAGTCCATGTGTGTTTATTCATGGTGGATTATTCTGCAACTGAGTAAATATTTTAGTCATCTAGCAAGAATTTTGATACTGTTAAGTTATATTATTCAATCAAATAAATTTATGTATACTTTTGGTGAATGGTTATTTTCTTTAGTAGTTTTACTTGGAATAGTGTATAATTACTTCTTGTTATTCTACTTTATATGTTCAATATTTTATGTTGTCAATTAGTTGACTATTTCCTGAATAATATATGATAAGTAATGTGTTCTCAGTAGAATTATTTCTTTAGGAATATCAATCCTCAGATATTTTTTATTGACTATTGCCATAGGTAATCCTTAGCACAGATTTCTTAAAATCCTTTCACTTATTTCTTCTCTGCATTAAATCGACATAAAAAAATATAAAACAATAAAAAGAATGAAAAGAACAAAATCAAACAACTATTAAATCCCATCGAATGGTTTCTAGATGATTAACCCAAAGGATTATTCCATACCAAACGGGGAGGATTCTAATTGGGCATCATCCTTGGGTTTAATCCCCACTGTTGAACATTGAGAATCCAACCCCCTCAACACATGACTTATTTGATAAAATGCAATAGACAATCCACAATCACATGTTTGTTTGCCATGATCCACACTCTCCACTCTAAAATGATGTGCATGTTCCCACATCACTATATATGTTTGTACCTTCATGCATATTAAAATCCATAATTATTCTTAAACTTGTAAGAATACATAAATATGTTCAATTAAAATTTATGCAATGAATTTCATAATCAATTTAGTATCACATACCTTTATTTTTCATCCAATTTGTATGCTTAATGCATCTAGTTCACTTTCCTTGTTGACTAGTCGTGAATTTTGAATTTGCTCCTTCACCATTTTGTTTGTGCATTGTACAGGCCATTGATAATGTAATTTTATAGGGAGTGGAATACGAGGGTTTGGCCTTCTAAACAAGTGTATATCTTGTCATTTTTTATGAATCTCATAATACATTTCCACCCATTTCCTAGTAGCTTCCATATTGAACAAAATGAATTTATTCCATTTATCCCATTCATCATCATCTGCAATGTTAGTGAACAGTTAATATTATTTATTTTTGCAAGGAAAATAGTTACTTCTTAAATAAAAAAATTATTACCATATATATGTGAAATAATCATATTACCTCTCAGAACCTTTGTTTCTCCATTTGCTTAAGGTATATCCCCTTATAATTGTTCTTCATCGTGATCACCATCCCACATGAGTGGAGATTCTATATGTATTTGTTTTCGGAAATCATACATAAAAAATAAAGATTCACTAGCAATGTACTCTTCTCCCATGTACCATTCAGGATGTTCTTGTTTCCTTACAAACACCTTAGGTGTTTTCATGTACCTCTTTAGGAAGAATATCCATTTGCAACTCACTATGCAAACTAATTGAACATCTTCAACCAAATGTACCGAAAGATGGACCTAAGTATTCATAAAACTAGTAGGCAATTCTTTCTCAAAATACAAACAATTTCCACTGTTTCATTGTGATATCTAGGGATGTTCGTGACATGTATCTCTTCATATGTGATCAACCTAAAGTTAAGACAACCCTAGTTAGTATTTAGTAATTTCATATAAAAATTTGTCACGATACTACTTGATATATTGACATATATACTTAATGAAGATAAATTTATGGTCTAGATAGAAAATATGAGAAAACAACCTTATGAATGTAGACAAATATCCAATGGCATGATGTAAATATTGTGTGAGACTAGTGCATTGACATAAAGCTATTAGATAGATATGTTGAACATATGCATCCTTCAATCAATTAGAATATGGTAATAATATTATAGGGACTCAATTAAGAATTTTATACTAATTCATATCAAAAACACATTAGTAATATGTACCTTTAGAAAATTATGGTGATCAAGTGTCTTGAAACTCATCAACTAACTATCAATAATGATTGATTTTCTAAATGAAGAACTGCACATGTTGGTGTTCTAATTGAAAAAATCACATTCTTCGGAAGCTCTAAGTCATTCTCAAACAATATCCATGGTGCAATGGGATAATTATTTTGGCCATCCACATCAATGGTTTATTTTCTTGTAGATCCTTCGTCATATTTGACATGAATAAATATGTTCTAGATGCATTTGTATCTCTCTTAGTGGAAGACATATGTTTCCAAAGATATTTTCAGACATTCTTGAACATGTGCTTTGAATCCAATAAATGTGCCATTTTAAGTTCTTTTCAATACGAGAGATCATAAAATTTGAAATCCATGTTTATTCCTTTTAGCATGTGATCAAGAGGAATTTTGAAGTCATCTAGATTTTCGTCAATATTAGATAGGTCTCCATTGAACATATCCTCCCAAACCAATTCAATGCAATATTTATTCTTCTTTGACCAATATGCTGGTATCATGCTTTGAGGAGGGGTTCTTACCTTTCCCTATTCACTAAAGTCTCTCTTATTTTGACAAAAAGAATTGTCTGGATGAAAAAACCATCGATGTCCTTCATAGACACACTTATGCAATTTTTTAGAAAACATCAAATTATCTTTCCTCACAACTATCTAAGGAGGTATGTTATAATTTATTAGGGTAATGGGCCAAATTGTATAACTTGTAGACTAGAAAGACAATGGATTCACTCCATCCATTGCTAAGCCAAGTCTTATAGTTTATTGCTCACATATGAAATACATTTTTAGGTCATGTATTCTCTATGTGCTTCATTACCTCATAATATGCAGGAATGTGCAACACATCTTTTGCACTCTTATTTTTTGCAAGACAATGCATATATTCAGGTTTACAATGAAACATGCATTGCAATATCAGAATTATGTGTAACTGGTATTATACTTTTTGTGTGATATTTTTTTCCCTTTACATCAAAGAAGTAGTGATTTGTTTTTCATTTTGGACACATAAACTTATGTTTATGCCATCCTTTGTATAAGACGCAATCTTTTGTACATGCATGATATACATTGTAATCAACACCCAAATCAATCAACATTTTTCTCACATCTTTACATGTGCTAGGAAGTATGTTGTCTCATGTCAACAATTTATCCTACAATAAACTAATCCAAACTAAAATTAAGAACTAACAAACAATTAACTAGCTAACAATATTAGAGAAATCATAAAGCACAATATATTGTAGTACACATCACATTTTATACCTTAACAAAGGCTAAAGATATTGTCTAACCATCCATATGTTTCTTTCAAATTATAAGGCATTGGAACAACAATAAACTTAGAGAACTATGATTTATCGGTCACTGTAAAAAGGTGTGTTTGTTGGGATACTTCTTAGGGGTGTAATGGGGCATTCAAAGGGTCAACTAGAGTAATAATAGTGTAGCTATGAAGGCCATTCAATGTAAAGTGGACTAGGTCCACTATGGTTGTTATTATTAAATAAGGCCCACTAGTTAGTTGGCATGGACTAAATGTAATGTGGCCTCATTAAAGAAGGTACACTAGGTAGTCAGGAGTAGGTTGTGATTAGGGTTCTCTAGTTAGCTAGAAATAAGGATGGATGCCTCCTTATGGACATGTATTGGAGTATTTCGTATAGGACCATTGCCCATTGAGAGATCGCCCTACCTTAAGAGGCAAGTGAACAAGAGTAGATCCTTCCATAAAAGGATCATTGTAAGGTATTTGTCTATCTCAAGGGTATTTTGATAATAAAGTGTCAACATTTTCAATATAATTCTTGTGATTCAAGTTTAAGGGTTAAGGATTGTAACAAGTGGTATTAGAGATATTTCTTGGACCAAAAAAGGAAGATTTTTTTTTTCTATTTTGGTGCTTTTCAAAGAGTAAAAGAGGGTCTTGAGACTCAAATCCATTCATGTTGTTGTTTGTTTAGAATTTGAAAAAACCAATTGTAGATCTAAATTCCTCTAAAAAAACACCTAGTTTTAAAAAAAGTGTTCAAATTAGAGTTTGGGAAGTGAATATATCACTTATTTAAAACCAACTATTCTAGGGTTTTTCGATGATGGTCACAAAGATTGCAATGCAAATATCTTTTGATAGAACACCCAAATTGAAACAAGACTAATGCCATTGGATAGAGGAATTTTGGGGGTTAGATTTGATATTATATGTTATGCTTATGATCAATAGCTAGTGTGCTACAATCCTTGCAAATTTTCTACTCCCAAACCTTGATGCAACCAAATAATGGCCATGTGGAGGAGCATGACATGGGAGGATCAAATGTTCGTATTAAGATAGGTGCATGACATATAAGATATAATAAAGGAGGATCATGTAACATCATAGAAGGCTTTGGTACAAGCACAACAACTTAAGTAGGAATTATGTTTATTTAAGGAGATTTATATCATTGATGAGACATATCTTATCATCCAAGGAGAGTATACCAATGGGATAGATGCCTAATATGATTTAGAGGATGATTTAGTTGACTAGTACATGGATAATTGTAATTTCTTGGGAAAACACTACTTTCATATTCTATTTGATGACTCTACTCTACCTTATGTAGCGAACATCATTAAAGGCTATTAGTATCCCATTACGACTACTAGTGTTCAACATGAGTATTATTCAATGGTGGCATTCCTTACAGAGCCACAACTAAACTTTCATAGTTATGTGGATGATATTTTGGACATTAATGATTCTCTTTATCTAGATCCAAAATATCGTGGTGGGGATTTGGAACACCATATTCAACCATTCATCATGGGTCATCAGTTGGAATTCAACATGAGTACTTAGACATGGGACCCAAGGTTATAGATGATCTCCTTGGATTCCTTCAACATTGTACTTGGCACTTGTACATGGGCCACTACCTACTTTATCATGGCAATCAACACTTGTATTTGGGGCCTAGGTTTATGAACGAGCTTCTTAGACTACTCCAGTGTTGCAGCTAGCCCTTATACATGGGACCTTGGTTCCTTTGAATAATTTATAATTATGATTAGCACCCATATATGGGACCCCGGTTTATGGTTATACATCCTCACTACAAGCATTGAGGGAAAGGATTTATGAAGGGGCGTGAAGTGTTGGGATCCTCCCTAAGGGTGTAATGGGGGGGGTGGTCGAAGGGCCCACTAGAGTAATAATAATGTAGCTATTGTGGCCATTCAATGTAAAGTGGATTGGGTCCACTATGGTTGTTATTATTAAATAATTCTCACTAGTTATTTAGCATGGAATAAATGTTTTTGTGGCTTCAGTAAAGAAGGTCCTGTAGGCAGTTAGGTGATGGTTATGATTAGGGTTCTATAATTAGATAAAAATAAGAATGGAGTCCTCCTTATGGGAACATATTGGAGTATATTGCATTGGAGCTTATCTCATTGAGAGGTTTCCCTGCCTTAAGAGGCAAGTGAGCATGAGTTGATTCCTTCCATAAAAGGATCATTGTAAGGTGTTGGCATGTCTTAAGGGTATTTTGATAATAAAAATTGTGAGCATTTATGATATACTTATTATGATTCAAGTTTAAGGGCTAATGATCATAACAATGTTTGTGTAGCATGCATTAAATGAGCCAGTTAAATGTTATGGTATACAATGCCTCCATCCATATCTTCTTCATGTTCATCAACTACATGAATGTATTCACTCTCAAATGCATCTTGTAACATTTCATTGGAAATGTGTGTATTGTGTACGATCTCATCTCTACTATTCATATTCACATTGTTTTCCCCATGTTGTTCATTTCTATCAATTCCACTACAACTCTTAGTATCAAACACAATAATATTTAAATAAGGAATTGGATATCATAAAGGAGGTGCATTGAAAAACTCATTATGCTCTTCTTGGGAAACAATTTTCCTTTATGTCATTCTCTCTCTCCAAGAAGTAGTAGTTCGATGAAATGGAAGAACTGCAGTAGCAACATGTTCCTCACTCCCATATCATCAAAATACACGATAATAATACTAACATCACTTATATCGTCATTATTGAAAAAATGTATACCATATGAAAAAAAATACATTATATTTATAATTTCTAATACTATAGGTAAAAATAAATTCACTGCAATAAATAATTTGAACAAATCGCCATGAGAATGTTCCACACAAATAATTTTTAAAAATAGATTTTTAAAAGGAAATTCTAGGTTTTTCAATATCCCATTAATAGAAATTGTCAATACAAACTCTCAAAGTTGAAAAGTTATACAATATCATTTTGTTGTCGTATTCTTGTGTCCCACTGGAACCTTTAAGGGAGGATTGTATGCTTTTCTTTGTTATTGAATATGTATAGGTCTAGAAAAAGTATAGTCCACTAAAAAATCGTCTCCAACAAACAAATTTTGAGTTGCAACTACACAATCATATAATTTTGCAATTCTAGACATGCACCTATCCTTACCATTAGTTACCTCAACAAAAATATTTTTTTTTGTAAATAAAAAAAGTTATATTTCCTTAAATAATCAACAAACCAATGTACAAGGAAAAACTAGCCATGTGTTCTTCCATACATATGAAAACCAGAATAGGTGGCATGTTGTCAAGTTTTTGTTGAAATCTGATAAAAAAATGGACACCAAAAACTATGCAACAAAATATCTACAGCCATGGTTGTTCTGAACAAAGATACATAATAACATAAAAAGAAATTAAATTGTGGGAGAACTCGGATTTTCATCACCATTTGGAGGTTGTGGAGAAAACACATAAGATTGGCAGCAAGTTGGGCATCTGCGCTTGGCCGGCTCGATTGAAAGGGATTCAAATAGAGTGTCCAGGTGTCGACAAAGGGTAGTCTAGTGGTGAAGTTGAGTTGTTGCATCCTGTCTCATTTAAAAAATAAGTTGCAGATGCTCCTATGAGAAGTGACATATGTTGGGTGATGTTGGTGTTGTTGTTGCAGTTGGTTGAGATTCATCGACAAGTGGAGCCACCTCTTATTGCTCAACGATAGGGATCTACTCTTCGATGAGGCAACTTTCTATTTCTAGAGCAAAATCACCTGCCAGGGAATGATGTTTAGAAATGTGGGGTAGAGTCGGTATGTCAAAGGTAGAGAAGAGGAAGGAGTCTGGAGGTGCTTGAGGAGGAGGAGCCTAAGGGAACTCTTCCTCAACATAAGCCATGGGTTGATCTTTTTCCAACCAATTTTGAGCAGAGATAGGTGAATTATTCAAGGAAGGACAAGCAGGATGAGCATTAGAGATGGGGGGTGAAATCAGATCAGCAGAGGGACCGAGACAAAGGTGCCAAGCCAAAAAGTTGTAATAGTTCAACGCATGTTTGGGATTTCCCATTTCTCGTGGAATTGGAAAATATGGGGAAAAATTGGAAACCAGGAGGAGGAGAGGACACCCAAAGGAGAAAAAACTAGAATGGGAGGGAGAAGCGAGAGTTTTGACCTGAACCAGAACAAGAGAAATATGAAAATTTCCAATTCTTACCTCCATAATAGTTGTTGACTTGATAGTGGAGAGCGTCATTAAGGTCGATTTGATAGCACATAGTCAACTTGTACCAGACCAGACAGACTTCAGCTCGCGCTTTGAGTGCACTATTAAAGCTAGCTTCCAACACAAGCGCACCACCATTCCCATTGAGTGAATGCTACTCATGCAGAAGGGACTGAGGGAAAGGGTGGTGCCTTGGGTTATTAACTACCCAGATCACATGTTTTCTAGTTGTCACCCCATTCGGGGTAACTCAATAAAGATATATTTCCCATTTATACGTCGTTTTAAATTTGAGTTGTTAATAAATCTTGTATTGTTCCCATGTATGTATGGATGACCATCCACATATACATATCATTTAGTTTTCAAATGAATTCAAGCACATAACATACTTAGACATAGAATATTTGGATGATCCCAATATGCCATAATTATTTAATTTATAATGAGGTCCAAAAAAAGGTATTTATGTAACCTCTTCCTTGGTTTTTGTATAACCGCCCAAAGTGGACTTTTTCCATGTGCAACACAACTAATTTTTCTTTGAACTAAGAATTCTTGGAACCTCGACCACGATCATTGTCGAAAATCAAGGCAACACGAAAATGAGGAAAAAATGTGACATGTTTCCCAAGGAAAAAACAAATCAAACCCCCCTGCGTGCCCGACGCAACGTAGACACTACTAGTTGTGCAAAGAATATAACACATACCTAACATTATCCCACTTGTTGTTTTCTTTGCATACAGGGGGATATAGGTTTACATAGTCAACAATCCATGGCAACAATGCCCATGGATCCTCTACACCAAGAGAACTTCTCAGTGCTCACAGATTTTGTTAATGAATCTGCAACATTCTTCAAAGTGTCCACCTTCATCAATAACACTTTATTTTCTTCAACCATGTCTTTCACAAAGTGATATTGAATATCACTATAATTTTTCCTTGAATGATAAGTCGGGTTCTTCGCCAGAAAAATTGCACTCTGACTATCACAATCTATCCTTACAGCTTGTTGTACCAACCCAATACCTGAACACAATCTTTGTAACCATACTGCTTCCTTACTTGCATGAATGGTTGCCATGTATTCAACTTCTGTAGTTGAAATTGCCACTACATCCTATCTTTTTCACATCCAACTTATTGCTCCTCCAAACAGGTTAAACACATACCCACTTGTAGATCTCCTATGATCCAGATCTCTAGCCCAGTCTGCATCCACAAAGCCATGTATATCCAACACTCTTTCCAATCTCGATCTTCCTTGGTAGCACAATCCATAGCTAGCAGTGTCATGCAAATACCTAAAAACCCTTTTTATTGTTGTCCAATGCTCCTTCCCTGGTTTTTGACATATACTTGCTCAAAATTCCCAGTACATGTGTAATGCCTAGTCTAGTACATACCATTGTATACATCAAATTGTCAACCGCACTCGCATATGGAACACGAGACATGTCCTCCTCCTCTTCCTGTGTCTTGGGACACCGATCCGCAGATAACTTTACACCAACCGGAATAGGAACCTTGATCGGTTTACATTCTTGCATATTAAACCTCTGCAATATTGTCTCGACATATTTTCTCTAATTCAACCGTTTCCTTTTTTTCCAATCTCTTTTAATTTCCCTGCCCAAAATGAAATTTGAGGCACCAAGATCCTTCAAGTCAAATTTAGAGGACAACTGAGTTTTCACATCTTGGATAATCTCCTTGTTGTTTCCTATCAGCAACATGTCATCCACATATAAGACCAAATAAATCAAATGATCACCAATTAATTTAAAATACACACAATGATCCTCTTTACTTCTTTTGAAACCAAGTCCCAACATATAAGTATCAAATTTATGATACCACATCCTTGGTGATTGTTTTAAACCATACAGGGACTTTTTCATCTTGCATACCAGCTCCTTCTTTCCCTTCACAGCAAATCCTTTTGATTGCTTCATATAGATTTCTTCTTCTAGATCCCCATGTAGAAATGTTGTCTTCACATCCATCTATTCTACTTCAACATCAAATGCAGAAGCCACAGATAACATAAATCTTATGGAGATTAACTTGGCAAGGAGAAAAAATATCACCAAAATCAATTCTCTCAACCTGGGAATAACCCTTTGCTACTAACCGAGCTTTGTATTTCTCCACTTTTCATTTTTCATTCAGTTTCTTTTTAAATAACCATTTTCTCCCAATGGGATTTCTTCCAGTGGACAACTCCACTAGATCCCAAGCCTCATTCTTATCCAAGGTTGTCATTTCTTCATCCATGGCCTTTTTCCAGATATTTCCATCCTCTGAATCCACTGCCCCCCTGATAGTTCTAGGATCATCATCAGTAATAGACAAAGCAAAATTTGAACGAAAATCAAATGGAATATACTTTTCTGGTAGCCTTCTTTCTTGAATTGATCTGCTCAATTCTGGAGTATGAGGATCTTCTTCTTATGATTCATGTTCTTCTATAGAGTTTAATTCATCTTCCTTTAAATCAAACTCTATTCTCTCTGGTTCTTCCTTACTTAGTAGGAATTCATGTTTAACAACATATTTCATTTCTCTAAATACCACATCTTGGATATACACTACCTTCTTAGTTTCTGGGTTCCAAAGATTATAAAATTTGAGACCATCTTTATATTCAATAGAGATACACTTTTCAGTCTTCTTATCTAGCTTACTCTTGTTTTCCTTTGGAACATGAACATATGCATCACAACCAAATACCTTGAGATGTGTGAGAGAAGGTTTCTTACCATTCCATACCTCTTGTGGAGTCTTGTAATCCGGCGTTGATGAGGGTGATTTGTTGACCAAGTAACATGCAGTACCCACTGCCTCTGCCCACAATTCTTTCCCTAACCCGAACCACTAAGCATGCACCTTGCTTTTTCCATCAACGTCTTGTTCATCCTTTCTGTAACTCCATTATGCTAAGGTGTATATGGAGTAGTATTCTTCCTTGCTATACCGCACTTCTTCTAGAATTATTCAAATTCATTCCCGCAAAACTCTCCACCATTATCTGTCCTCAACACCTTAATTCTTTTCTTTGTTTGATTCTCAACAAGAGGCTTAAACTCTTTAAACATGTCAAAGAATTCAGATTTCTTCTTGAGGAAATATATCCAAGTATTCCTCAAGAACTCATCTATAAATGAGACATAGTACACAGATTTTCCCAATGATGGGATCGACACAGGTCCAAAAAAATCATTGTGAACTAGTTGTAAAATTTCTTCTGCCCTCGTTGCACCAAAGGGGAATCTTACTCGATTCTGCTTCCCATATACACAGTGTTGACAGAAATCAAAATCTAGAGAGATGTTAGACATACCTTCAACCATACCTTTATCGTGTCGTAGTCGAAGACCCTTCTTTCCGATATGCCCTAGTCTTTAATGCCACAACATAACCTTTTATCCAAAGACTGTAGGATTTCTTTCTTCTTCAACTCCAATATCAGAAACAATGGAACTATTACACCCATCACTAATAGTGCTTCCTTTCAACTTATACAGAGTTCCAAACTGAACTCCCTTCAACAACACCATTGCTCCTCGAACCATCCTGTAGGTTTCCTTTTCAAATATTGTTTTTACCCCTGCATCATCCATTTTTCTTATAGAAATCAAATTTCTGGCCAATCCTGGGATGTGCAGAACACCAAGTAGTGTTCTAATCCTTCCATCTATGAGCCTCAACTTGAATTTTCCTCAACCTATGATTCTTTTTGTTCAATCGTCACCTAGGAAAACATTACTTCCATCATACCTTTCATATTCACAGAACCACTCCCTGTGGGGAGTCATATGAAAAGATGCACTTGAGTCAACCAACCATGCCTCATGATCTGCATGTGTTCTTGAAGAATCCAAGTACTTATCCCCTCCTTCTTCCTTTGAGGTATTTTCTTCTGTAGAAGGAGATTCTTCAAATCCCTTCTTTTTCTCGACTTTGGATATACATTGCTTCTTATAGTGCCCTTCTTTTCCACATCTCCAACGTATCTTTACAAACTTTTTGGGAGATTTAGATCTACCCTTAGACTTAGATCTCCCACTTGAGAACTTAGATCTATTTCTTTCATAGTTGTCAATGCTTTTTCCATGGATGTTGTGTTGCTATGGTTTCATAGTTATGAGAGTGAATTTTGCTGTGTGGGAGATATAGTTGTTCTCTCCCTTTTATTTTCCTCTTGTAAATTGTGTTTCTAACTATAGTTTATCGCGTTTCTGTGGTCATTCTGACCGACCGTTGTTCGGTTGCATACTTTTCCAGTTTTATGGACGCGGCTTCGCGGATAGGTTCTATCGAACTATGAAAGGTCATGTTCGATGTATACATTAGCTTTCCCGAATTAGTTTTCTTTAAAAGAAGGGCTCCTGGACATAAGAGAATGCAATTTATAAAATTATAGGTTTCTTGGATAGCATAAGTTAATGATCGCAGGTTCTCAAGGTGGCGCACTGAAAATGGGCTTCTGTTGTTCTGTGCCCTACAAATAGCACGGAGAGTTCATCAAGGTCATGTTTGGTGTATACATTATCATTCCCGAATTAGTTTTCTTTAAAAGAAGGGCTCCTGGACAGAAGAGATTGAAATTTATGAAATTATAGGTTTCCTGGACAACATAAATTAAACATAGGAAATATGTGATTTTATAAATTAGATATATAAAGCATGCACAGAGTCCTCATCCCATACTTTGTCAGTTTTTGCATCGCAGGTTCTCGGGGTAGCCGGCTGGAAATTGAAAATCAGAGAGTTCCACAATATACAAATTTACAATCGAACTTGCGGACTATTTGAATTTTAAGGGCCTAGTGTCCAAAAAATTTAGCATTCTCGAAATAGTTTAGTTTACGTATGTTTTACATACGCTGGTGGACAAAAACACAACAAAAAAAAATAGTTAGCATTTTTTGGATCGCGGGTTCTCGGGGTGGCGGGCTCTAAATTCAGCTTCTATTGTTTTGTGTCCTAGAAATAGCATGCAGAGTTCTACGATATACAAATTGACAATTGGACTTGCCGACTATTTGAATTTCGAGGGCTCATGTCCAAAAAAAATAGCATTCTCGAATTACTTTTCTTTACATACGATTTGCATATGCTCGTGGAGAAAAAGACAGAAAAATAGTGGAACCATCTGTTACATAAGGATCCATACCCGCTACCTTCATCGCTTCCCAATACACATTAAATATGCTTTCAAAAGTCAAAACCGACCAGACAGGTTTGAAAAGATGGGCTTCAATAACTGGAAAACTCAAGTACATCTCCCATTAAAATGAATAGGCAGGCGAATATTATGGGATCTGGTAATTTCTTTTTGCTTGCATTTTTGAATTTGCAAAAATAATTTATTTATTTATTTTGCTTGTGCAGTTTTAGTTTTCTTAAAAGCTTCAACATAGTTCACGAACGTGTCACCCACAGAGGCCTTGATGTCATGTCATTCTTTAATATTGTGCATATCTTAGATGTCAGATTTGAGAATCTGCTCAGATATGGGAATTTTAATATGTGTTGCTAGTGACTATTCAGCATACATATTCGAAAAGATTGGCATTAATAAGCGAAAATATCGAAAACATTTGTCATTAAAACGAATCAACACAAAATCTACGGAAGATCATCCAGCGTTGTTTTTAAATACTTATTGCCATTTCTCTCTATCATCAAAGAGTTGCGCTTTACGGTGCCTTCATTCTAATGTTCCTTGTCATGGACATGTAGGACAATTTAGAGATGTGATTGAGGCGCAGATGAAAGAAGAGAGACTGGTTTTATATGACGTGAGCTTTGAGTAAAAAAAACTATGTTATACAAGAGAAACTCGGAGAGAACAAAAAAAAAGAACAAGTATGTTCTAGTTGGTGTTCTCCCTGTGTTCGATGCTTTGGTTGGTTGAAAAGGCTGCCTGGAGATTTGTTTGTTGAACTTCTTTGTTTTCTTGCTGGGAATTGTAATGGATTTTGACGTCACGTGAAAAATATTTCTTCGTTTGAGTATATATCTTCTTCCAACAACACAGATTTGGCAAGTGTATCGAATTGTACAGATCCCGGAAGAATTTGTTTTCCTCGGGGGTGGTTCATTTACAGTGGCTTGCAAAATGGGTTGTCATGTTCGTAAATGACACAAAATATTGCTCCATTTGCGAATGTAACCAGAGGCGGGTAACAGAAACTGTATGGGTGGATAAAACGACATATTATCACTGCAAAAGTTTCTATTTCAAAGTTTGATGAGCTACATGTGGGACCGGTAACCAACTTGATAGAAAGCCATGCTCTTTGTCAAAGTTTATTCGGTTTCCTCTGGATGTAGTTGCAGACTCCACATATTTGGCATCACCTCCACCGCTATGAGGAAATATATATTATGATGTTATCTGCAACATTTGATACACTTGTCAGACCTGTGTTGGTGCGTTCTGCAGCATTTGATGCACTTGCCACACCTCTGCTGCCCGAAGAAGTTATGTACCTCAACAGATTTTCATTTTCCATATGGGTTGAACGTTTCTTCCAATTTACTGTAATAAATCAAAGAAGTTCAACATACAAATCCTCAGGCAGGCTTTTCAACCAAACAGATGATCGAATACAGGGAGAATACCAGTCACTGCGTACTTGAATTTTTTTCCCCTGCCATAGCTGTTGTGACATAAAATGACTCCGTCCACTTTGAAATTGGCCTGAATCGCATTTATGAGTTGTCTCGGATGTCAAGGGTCAGAGACATTGAAAGGAAAATACCTTAAACCCCAACTTTTCGATGGCAGAGAGAAATTAATACTTGACAAAGAATGGAATGTTGAATAAGCAGCCATTGCAAGCAGGCCATATCTGGAAGAGACAAGGTATTCAAAAAACTGGGATAGATGTAGTTGGCAACACCGATTAAGTACAAAACCCAAAATTGATATTCAATTCATTTTTTACAAATAAAGAGTTTCAACGTCAAGAAAACTGTCAAGAAGCTTCATCAATGTACATATTTCAGTGTTTTTCAATTTCTGGTATTTGTTTTAATTGTATTTTGTACCTTCTTCCCCTGTGTCGTTAAACATGAACAAGAAGCTTTACTTTCTGCTGCCCACTACTTCAATATAAATATAGACTGGTCTATTCTTTCTTTACATTTTACATTTAAGAATAATTTTTCATAAGCGGCTCAACTGTTGACGCAATGTTCCTGTTCAGTATGTTGGATATATTGCAGCTTCTTCTATTTGATAATATCCATGCATATATACTAACATCAGTACTATTGGAATAAATACAAAAAACTTAGGCAATTATGTTTGGGTTTGCGGTATTAAACAACTATGTTCCATGTTCTGTCATATACATCTTGCAGCCAAAGAACTTCGGTAGTCTGCAATTTATTCTTTAATTACTTAAGTCACACCAAATATTGATTGCATTTAATTTAATTTAGATATCGATGTTTATGGAGAGTCGGTGTTTGCTCATGTCATTGCAAACAATACAAGATGAATAGATGATAAGGAGTTTATCTCGGTGAGGCCACAATGCAAATTCATGTTTCTTGTTGTGATATGTATATCTTGCAGTCAAAATTTTCGTGCTTTCAACGAAATTTGTGAACCAAAGAGCATCTTGCAAATTGGGAGGTCATTTGCATTTGAAACAGAAACAATCCATTAATATATATTAGTATGAATACTATTCAGATAAATATGAAAACTTTCTCCATTGATAGATACTAGTATGAATAATATTGAAATAGATATCAAGCCTTTGTCTTGGCCAATACTTAGCCAGTTATCTGGGCACCAGGCCCCGGGTTCACGGTACCCAACACCTGTGTCCCATGTTTTGTCATATACATCTTGCAGCCAAATGACTTCAGTGATCTTCACTTAATTCTTTTACTAGTGAGAACCCAGCAAGGGTTCAAAAACTTTGCGATTAATAAACGAAAAAAAAAAAAAAAAGTTTTTTCGAATGTCAGATACTTATCTCTTTTCCCCTTTTGCTTTTCCCGTCCATTATGGCTTTTTGGTTTTATACTTAGTCATATTTCTATGATGGGAAGTTGCACAGTTCGCGCGCTGACATATCGTCATCTCCATCTGTATCTTCACATGACGAATCCGATCGACTGTTGTACCTTTCCATACCTAGGCAATTTTATGGCCGCGGTTGCTGGATTGGCACATACGAACTGGAATTTTCTTCTTCCTGCTCATTATTGCTTTCTGGATATATACTTAGTGTCCTTTCTATGGTATTGGGTTCCAGAGTTGGCGGGTTGACATGTCTTCATCTCCATCTATATCCTCACACGACGGATTGGACTAACCGTTGCTCCTTTCCATAGCCAATTTTATGGCCGGCACTTGTGAACTCAGTTGCTTATCGTTCTGGTATATACATCTTGCACTCAAAACATCCATGATCTACAATTCTACTGCGGGTTCCTCGTATACATTAACTTTGTTCAAAGTATCTATTGTTGCTTTCCATCCCCAGCAACTTCGCATCCTTCATGATATAAATGAACAATGCTCTTACTAGTAACAAGTGGACACAATGGCACAAAAGATACTTCTGTGATCTGCAATTTATGCCTTAACTGGTGCGAACTCAGCAGGGGTTCGAAAGCATTTGCATTAATAATCAAAGACTAGATGTTCTTCGGCGAGATACTTTTCCCTTGTCTTCTTCCCATGTGTTATTGATTTTTAGTTATATACTTAGTCACGTTTCTATGATCGTGGGTTCCAACGTTGGCGTGTTGACATATCTGCATCTCCCTCTATATCCTCGCATGGATAATTGGACCGCCCGTTGTTCCTTTTCATACTTAGTGAATTTTATGCCCACCAGCCCGAGAACCTGCGATCCAAAAACGACCTAAGTATGGAACGAGGGCTCTGTGCATGCTCTATAACACGTGTGTAAAGAAAACTAATTCAACAATGCTATATTTTTTTTGTCCAAGAAAAGCCTTAGTTTTAAAGCAAACTAAATGTAACACACATTATTACTATTCTATTATATGTTTTTAAATGTTCATGTAATTTCCACAGATATGTAATAGACATTATTAATTTCTGGTAAATTTGTAGAGTATGCAACTCCGCATCTCATTTTGTATATCGCAGAACTATCGCGAAACTGTCGGTGCTATTTGTAGGGAACAGAACATCAGAGGCCCACTTTTGAGCCCGCCAGCCCAAGAACTCGCGATCCAAAAACTCGCTAAGTATCTAATGAGGGCCCCGTACATGCTCTATAAAATCTCGTCCCCGTACTTTATAAAAGTACAAATTTTGTATGTATAAAACTAAATATCTAATTTACTAAAGGTAGATATTTCGTATGT
The DNA here is from genome assembly GCA_009831015.1 of Picea engelmannii. Classification (NCBI taxonomy): domain Eukaryota; kingdom Viridiplantae; phylum Streptophyta; class Pinopsida; order Pinales; family Pinaceae; genus Picea; species Picea engelmannii. Next base: position 34,771 of record ML788273.1, on the reverse strand, counting down.
ACAATTTATTAATTTCTAATAAATTTATATAGTCTGCAACTCCGCTTCTCAATTTGGCCCAATTTTGAGCCTGCCAGCCCGACAACCCGCGATCCATTATAAAAGTACATATTTCGTATATATAAAACTAAATATCTACTTTATAAAATTACATTTTTGGTATGTATAGTTTATGTTGTCCAAGAACCTATAATTTCATAAATTTCAATTTCTTTTGTGTCCATGAACCCTTGTTTTAAAGATAACTAATTTGATCATGCTAAATTTTTTGTGTCCAACAACCTTTCAAAAGTTGATAATTTTTTATATTTTTCATGAAGAACTAATTCAAGAATACTATGTTATGCATGAAAACCGCATGTATTTCAACTTTCTAGCCACGTGTTTGTACTAGGTCGCATTTACTCCTATCCCAACCTGGCAGGGACTACGTTGTCATGCAGCGCTTGTTTCATATTGGTTTATTTTATTTACAATTTGTACCAACAATATGAATGAGAGATTTGATTTCTAATTTAGTAATCATAGCAAAGTAATGCATGATGATGATACAGTCATTCCAATTTGCACAACAATGAAGTGCCATAAACTAAAAGAAATCATAATTGTAGATATTGAGCTACGAAAATTTTAATTGTACGCATTCACTCGGAGATTAGTCAATACAAGGATTTAGTTCTCTACATATAATACACTGTATCTCACAAGTTTTCCATCACCCCGGGTTGATAATTAAATGCAGCAATTAGCCCATCCTCTGTCATCTTTGGAAGGGTACATAATTGACTTGTCATAAAATAATGTGATTGAACCATTTTTTGGAGTTATGTTATAAATGAAAAAAAGAGTTATCAAGAGTAAAAATTGTTGAGAGGCAAGTAGAGTCCAGACTTGGTTGGTTTGGTTGGTCTTGTTAAGATTGTGACAACGCACTAAGAAGGTGATAGGAGTTNTATATATATATATATATATATATATATATATATATATATATATATATATATATATATATATATATATATATATATTTTAAGGTCACGACCAAGATAGACACCAACTTGGTGTATGAGACCCCCTTGTTTGTGGGACAAGGGACCCCCTTCGCCCAGGGATTTGACTGGTAAAGTCTACGAAGATATACATATCCTACCCCCCTATGGATTTGAACTTGTGACCTCTTAGAAGGAAATACTTGTTCTTAAAAAAGTTCACTCTAAATTAAGTATGTTGTATAATAGCAATAATAGCATAAGCAGGTTCACTGAGAGAAACACAATCACAAGGTACACAACATTTTATCCTGGGAAACCCTCATGGGGGAGAAAACCCAGCAAAAACTTCCTTAATATAGATTGCCAAGATAAAGACCAAAACACTAAAGAATATCCAAGACTAAGCAATGTGTCTCTCTCTCCTTCTTGCATCTGCAGCTACCTCCAATAGATGTGCACTTGTTGAGTGAATGAGTGAGTGAGTAAGTGAGGCGCCATCCTCACTTATTTATACTAGTTGGGAGGCGCTTAGGGTTATGTCTTTTCACCAATTTGGGCCAACTTCTTCAACTAGTGGTTAAAACCACTTCAATTATCCCTAGGGGTCGACTTTACAAACAACACCATATAAATATTGTTTGACCAATACACAAAAGGGAATTTGGTCTTATACAAAGCCCAACATGATCAATCCACAAAAGGGGATTTGATCTATATAAAAATAACTCAATTATATTTAGAATATTCTTCGTAGTTGCAATATTTCAACACTCCCCCTTAACAAGAAGGGTATTCTAATGACATAACTCGATACAACATCATCAAGAGAGAGAAAGAGGGAAGCAACATCATCAACATCTGGAACACTGACTGGCATATCTATAAATCATTGAAAGTTTTTCTCATCATCAATAACATCATCGTTCACATCATGGAGCTGGAATAGCATCATCATCATCATCTACATCAATATCAATTAGCATAACGTTAAAGCAACAACATCATTAGTAGCATGTGGTTAGTCCAAAATCATCAACAACAACACAAGGTTGATACAACATCATCAACAACATCACGAGGTTGATATATCATCATCAATAAAAGCACAAGGCTAAAACAACAACATCATCAACACGAGGCTAAGATAAGAACATCATCATCATATAGCAACAAAATGAGGCAGGAGTAACAAGAACATTTTGTGGTACTCTGACAGACCGTCCTTATCGGACCTTCGAGATCTACCCAGGAATCATAAGATTCCCTAGGATATAAAATCCTAATGGAGCTACCACATGGTACTCTAACAGACCATCATTATCGGGTCTTCGGGATCTGCCCAGGAATCAAAAGATTCCCTACGATATAAAATCCTAACGGAGCTACCACTACTAACCACAGCTAACATATACATGCACATGTACTCTGACAAACCATCCTTACCAGACCTTCGGGATCTATTCAGGGATGATCAATCCCCTATGATATAAAATCCTAACAGAGCTACCCGTTGTTGGTCAAGATACCATAGTATCATCAACATCACTCCCCCTTTCGAAGGAGGTCCTTTCGGACTATACCAAGCTTGTCTTGAAAGTATTCAAACTTTACATGAGATAGAGGCTTGGTCAACACATCTACAACATACTCATATGTGCCAACATATTGGAGCTTTACAACTCCTCTCTGCACCATATCACGAATATAGTGATACCGGATTTCTATGTGCTTTGACTTATCATGGAAAATTGGGTTCTCTGTCATCTTTATGCAACTCTGGTTATCACATAGAATCATGGTGGCTTCCATCTCCATATCAAATAGACCTGTCAACAACGTTCAAAGCCATATGGCTTCACAACTGGCAAAACATGTTACAATGTATTATGCTCCTGTCGTGCTGAGAGAAATACCGGATTGCTTCATGCTCTGCCATGAAGTCATGGTTGACCCTAGAATGAAACAACATCCTGAAGTCAATATAACCAATAAGTTTGAAGTCATGATCTCCACTATAACAGAGACCAAATTCCAACGTACCCTTAAGGTATCTCATCATGTGCTTTGCAGCTACAAGGCGAACACGTATGGGCTCTATCAGATATTGACTTAAGGTGTTCACAATAAAGCATATGTATGGCCTGGTATTCGTCAGATACATCAACGAACCAATAATTTGTTTGTACAAAGTAGCATAAACCAATTCTGACGAAGTATCAACGAGGAGATTCAACTTTGTTTCCATGGGTGTGTTCATGGCTTTACATTCCAACATATCAAACCTCTTCAGTTTTTCAACTGCATACTTCCCTTGGTTAAGGAAGATCTTCTCTAGGTTCTGCCAAACTTCAAGACCTAAGAAATAATGCATCAGGCCTAGGTCTTTCATCTCAAATTCTGCAACGAGCTTCTTCTTACAATCAGTGATGAGATTTTCTTCTCTAGTTAAGAATAAGTCATCTACATACAGCAACAATATCATTGGTTCATCATTCATAACCTTGAAGTAAAGGTTAGAATGATCTTTACTCTTGGTAAAGCCCAAGCTCATCAGGAAACTGTCAATTCTTCCATACCAAGCTCTAGGAGCTTGCTTCAACTTGTACAGAGCCTTCTTCAACCTGCAGACATGAGTCTTTATATCCTCAACTTCAAACCCTTGTGGTTGTTCTATATACACTTCTTCTCCAATAACACCATTTAAGAAGGTTTTTTTCACATCCATCTGGTGTAACTTCCACTTCATCTTGGCTGCAAGAGCTATGATTGTTCTGATAGAAGTTTACCTGGATACAGGAGAAAACATCTTTTCATAATCAATGTCTTCCTTTTGAGAAAATCCACGAGCTACAAATCTTGCTTTATGTTTTTCAATATTTCTATCTGCAGTATGTTTTATCTTGTATATCCATTTAGAAGATACCACATCTTTGTTCTTCGGTTTGGGAACTATTTCCCATACATAATTCTTTATAATGGATTAGTATTCTTTTGTCTTGACATCCACCCATTCTTTCTTCTGAATGGATTCTTCAAAGCAAGTAGGTTCATTTTCTATGAGGTCACACATCAAAGCCATATAACTGGAGAATGGCTTAGGGTTCTTGATTTGTTTCATGGTTCCTTCTAGGGCACCATACTTCTCTCCATCTTGAATAAGTTCCCTTGCCCAAGATGGATTTCTCTTGTGAGAGATCGTTATTTGGGGAGGTTCTTGAGGTTTTTTTATGTCATGATCTTCTGGAATCTCATCATCAGGGGTAACTATAACTTCCTTCACTGGTTCTGCAACTCTGGGAGCTACAAGTTCTTCTTCATATATTTATTCAAGTTGGCATCTTCTTGATTTCTTGAGTGTTGCATATTCATCAAAGGTTACATCTCTGTTGATCTTAATATGATGCTAACCTGGTATGTAAATTATGAAGGCCTTAGAGGCCTTACAATATCCAACAAATATTCCATTCTTTCCTGAGGGATCCAGCCTAGTTCTCCTTTCTTTCAGAATGTGTACAAACACTGGACAACCAAACATCTTGAGATGTCTTACTTCTGGCTTCTTCCGGAGAACATTTCTTCGGAAGTTTTGAATCCAAGTGCACTATGGGATAATCTGTTTTGTACATAAACTATTGTTCTTTCTGCTTCAGCCCATAAGTGCATGGAAATATCTTGATCGTGGATCATAGTCTTCATTTCTTCAATTATTGTTCTATTATTTCTTTCTGCTACACCATTTTGCTAAGGATTGTAGGGAGTGGTGAGCTCCCTCTTAATCCAGGCATCTCTGAAAAAGCTTACAAGTTATTTTGAGGTGTATTCTCCTCCATTATCTAGCCTGAGTATCTTGATTTTTCTTTCTGAGAGATTTTTTATCAAGGCTTTGAATTCCTTGAATTTTCCAAATACTTCATCTTTTGATTTCAAGAAATAATCCCAAGTCTTGCGAGAATAATCATCAATGAATGACACATAGTATACATACCTACTTAGAGAGGTTGATGGAATTAGACCACACACATCTGAGCGAATGAGATCCAAGATTCCTTCTGCTTTATTGTCGCTCTTCGGAAAATGATTATTTATGTTCTTTCCTTGTGCACATCCCTTGCACACACCTTCGTGATCAACCTTGAATTCAGGTAGACCTGTAACTTACTTGCTTACATATGGTAAGGATTTGTATTTGATGTCAGTTATTATTCTATGCCAAAGTTCACATGGACTCTCAGTGGAGTGAGTCCAGATTGCATCTGAGTGACCTTTTAACTTATACAAGCCACCTTCTTTTGTTCCAATAACAATTGCATCTTCTATGGTTTTTCCTTTAGGCCACATAAGAACTTCACCATCTATGAATGCAACCCTGAAACCATACTTATCTAAAGTTGAGATAGAAAGAAAATTCTTTGTCAAAGCTGGTACATATAGTACATCCTTCATTTTCATCGGGGTCCTTAATCAAGTTTGTAGGTAGATTCTCTCGCTCCTTTGATAGGGTACTGGTAATCATCTTCGAGTGTAAATTTTTGGGGAAAGTTCTTTTCTGTAAGGCTAGAGATAATGTGTCTCTGACTCGTCATGTGCTTAGAGGCACCATTGTCTATGAGCGAAGTATCCTCTCCATGTGTCACAGATCCTGAGAGGGCAGAAAATAAGACATAATCTTCAATCTCTTCTTTGGACAACTTTGTGGGTGGCTCATCATCTTCGACTGCATGGGCATGATGTCTTTTGTTATTTCTCTTCTTGTATTCTTCTCTTATGGCATGACAATTCTTAGCAATGTGTCCCATCTTATCACAATGATAACATTGATAAGAGGAGAAATCTTTTTCTCTTCTTTGACCCTTCTAATATTTTTGGAGTCTCCCTGGAGGATGAGATTCTTTATGAAAGTGGGTGAATCTCTTTGGGGAGTGAGATTCCTTATGGAGGTGGGTATCCTTTTTGAAATGAGACCTTCTCTTTCCTCCTTTAGCATGATCAGCTAGGGCTTGGTCTTCATCCCTTAATAGTATTGCTTATCGGTTGGCTACTCTTGCTTCTTCTTGAACACATTCTTCCCACAGACTGTGAAATTGTAGTTTCTCTTTTCTGGCACAGATAATTTGGATGAAGGCATCCCAAGGTCTTGTGAGACCATTAAGAGTTGTCATGATGAGTTCATATTCATCCAATTTGTCTCTAATTTCTTCTAGATGTTCTTTAAAGTGAGTAACCCTAGAGAAATAGTCTTGAATTGTTTCTCCTTTCTGCAACTTTGTATTCTTGAGTTGGGTTCTCAATTTCATCTTCTGGTTAATGTTCTTTCCTTCATACATTCTGGTTAGGGCATCAAACATTTATTTTGGAGTATTCTTGGAAGATACTTGAGGGATCAAGTGATCTTTAATGGAGTCTGCAATGATCCTTTTGGCCCTAATCATATCCTTCTTGTACTTTGCTTTAGCTGCATCTTCTTCGGGTTCTCGTACATTTTCTTTTCTGAATTTTGCAAGGTCATTCTCTTAAAGAATGAGTGCAATTTTGTACTTCCATGCACGGAAGTTTTCCATACCTTCTAATTTGTCAACAAAGTTAGTGCTTGCAGACATCTTGACCTAGAGCTAAGAAAATGACCAAAAATTGAAAGTGCTCAGAAATTAAATATGATCTTACCAGGAGGTGCGTGGGGCTGAGGCGAGTATGTTGGCGTTGTCAGATTTCAAAATTTTCAATTTTTATCCCTTGAAACTTGACATGCACAAATCTAGACTAGTACTTATGGTACTGGTTATGGTTTCCTGGTTTTCTGGTTTTTTGGTACCAGTCAAAACTAAGGTTTGACTTTTCGGAGGCTCTGGCCACTGAAAAGGTGCACTCAAGTTGCCAATGAGTTCGCTAGGCTAGGGTGCACTTCCCTAGATGGTTTTTAGTCAAAAAAAATCTTCCAATAAAAAGCCCTAATTTTCTTGTACGGCAACAGTGACGTTTTTAGTTACCCAATGAAAGGTGCTCTACTCAATTTAGCTCAGATTCCATGTTAAATTTAGAGTTGCTATTAAGTTCTTTTCAATTTACTAGACAATAATAGAATAAGCAGGATCACTAAGAGAAACACAATCACAAGGTACATATCATTTTATCTTGGGAAACCCTCATGGGGGAGAAAACCCAGCAAAAACTTCCTTAATATAGATTGCCAACACAATGCCAAGATAAAGACCAAAACACTAGAGAATATCCAAGATTGAGCAATGCACCTCTCTCTCCTTTTTCTTGCAATTGTGGCTACCTCCAAAGATGTGCACTTGTTGAGCGAATGAGTGAGTGAGTAAGTGAGGCACCATCCTCACTTATTTATACTAGTTGGGAGGTGTTTAGGGTGATGTATTTTCACCAAGCTGGGCCAACTTCTTCAACTAGTGGTTAAAACTACTTTAATTAGCCCTAGGGCCAACTTTACAAACAACACCATATAACTATGGTTTGACCAATCCACAAAAGGGGATTTGATCTTATACAAACCCTGACATGATCAATCCACAAAAAGAGATTTTATCTATATAAAAATAACTCAATTATATCTAGAATATTCTTCATGATTACAATATTTCAACAGTATCGATATATACATTTATGTGACTCCATCCAACAATAATATATTCAAGACCGAGATATTTTCTATGGCTTAAATAAATGTCTATAGGTCATTATTAATATTATGTGAATAACTAGAGGATAATTGGAGGAGAATAGTTCAAGTAAGGGAGATAGGACCGCATAATTTTAAGTACATGAAGATCTTCATCGTTCATGCCTAGTGAAGCCGCAAAAAGAACATGTGAGATTACCTCTATGTCCAAGCGGACAATTCTTTATATATACCCTCTCCAAAGATTTAATCGAAAAATTGGAATAGATAAATTTTTAAAACTCTTTAAAAGAATTTTTTTATGTTACAATAGTTACCAATATTTATAAAAGTTTAATTATAAAATAAGTAAATTGAGATGTTCAATTATCGCAATTGTAAATATTATTTTAGTAATGAAGGCAAAAGATATATCTTATAAAGTTGTACAACTTTTATAAGATAAAGAATTATGTATGTCTATCCGTTGAAACACCTAACTTGTCGGTGTTGAAGATATCCAACACACACAATAATTAACTTGAAAATTATACGTGTATTGTATGAATTATAATTAAAATATTATTAAAAATCTAATTATATAAAGCTCTATATAAATAGATGTCGATGACAATTATAAAATAAAAGGGGAAGAAATGTCATTTACAAAATTTTATTTATCATTAAAATTAATATTATATATGTCTAATTATTTTGGATGATTATACTGCATAAATATAGAAATAAAAGCCCTAGTATATCTAACTTTAACTATATCTCTATTTTGGATGACTATACTACATAAATTTAGCAATAAAAGCTCTAGTATATCTAACTTTAACTATATCTCTAATTAATTAGTCTAAAAGGGTAAACTCGTGGTATGTCTTTTTTTCATTCTTGTGTGTGCATGTGTGGGTTGGTTTAGCAACAACTTAGATGCATCTCCGCATTCATGGATGGCATCTCTATTAAACCCATTAACATAGAGTAGTGTGTCGAATCCAAGGGTATTCACACTGGACATGCATTGTCATAGAACTAACCAAGTGCCTAGCAAAAATCGCTACAATTGGTTGAGTTAACACTTTAGGCTAGAGAGGGTGTGTGTGTACATATTGAGTTCAATGTGGGTTGTTGAGAGGAGGAATGTTATCCTCTTCATTCAAGTTCAAATATTGCATATGACATGTTCACTCTTCGTGAGACAATTGATTAGGGTTCTTCATGAGCCAATTGTTTATGGGGTTGGCAAAATTCTTGTTTATGGACCCAAGGGTGGGACAAATTGAATTTCAAGAGAAAAATTAAATAAATAATAATAAAAATATATACAGTCAAAGAGGATAAACCGAGGAGTTAGCTCAACCAATTATTATCAATGTTGTTAAGCATTTCGATAGTCAGCGAGTATCCAATTCAAAATTCTTGGGATTAGATACACTATTTTATATCAACGTTTATTAAAAATGTCATCCACAAATATAGAGAAACATCCCTTAAATTTCCTTACAAAAATTTCATTTAATTATAAATATATATAATAATAATAAAAACAAGAATTAATCTATTTAAAATAATATCTTATGATACTATCTTTATCTTAATATGTGCAAAGAGTTAATTAAAACTTATTATAGAATTTCAAAAAAATACAAAACAAAAAAGAATTATAAAATAAGGATAGAATTTCAAAAAAATACAAAACAAAAAGGAATTATAAAATAAGGATAGCGGTCTATGATGTAGAAGGAACGAGAGTTTAATCATCCTTCTTAATGTTTCATACAAAATGTTGGTTAAGACTTTTGCTTTTCAAGTTTGGCATTTCCTTCAAATCATTATTATAAAAGGAAAATTCATTTGGAAAAACATTTGAGAGTATGGGTCAATATAATTCGATTTGGATAATGCACATGGAAGAATATGGAAGAGTTTTAAAAATACCATTCATGGCGTGCTAAGAAAATTTGGTTAAGAGTGAATACCATTCATGGCGTATAAAAGTGTAATACGAACCTTGTTTGCTCATGCAATCACAAAGGTAGCATCTATTGGTGAGGCATGTACCCTATTTCATTGGAACGATTTATTAGACATGATGTCACATGACCTCCCTTTACCCTTACCTCATTGGAAAGATCTACTAGACATGGTTGCCACATTACTTCCTTTGAACAACAATGTTTATATATGGCTTGGGTTCCTTGATGTAACAAGGACTTCATAGCATTGCTTTGTTGAAATAAGCAATGTTTATGTATGGCTTGGGTTTTTTGATGTAAAAAGGACTTCATAGCATTGCTTTGTTGAAATAAGCAAGTTTTGTTTGGCCAATTGATAGAGAATGCAAATATAATTCTATATGGTGCAAAAGATATAGAGGAGGTCGTCAAGATTCTAAAGTGTTTTTCTTTGAATTTCATGATTCATTTTAACAAACCACAAAGTTTATAACTTGGTTTTGAATATATAAAATTAGATGTTAAATCAACTCAAAAAAAGTTTGTTCCCTTGGGATATTATATACAGCCTTAGTCAAGATTTTATAGATAGCCTTAAAAAGGCAATTTGTTAGAGTTAGTAAGGTCATCATAATTACTGAGACACTTTTAAGAAGCATGTTTAGTGTTTTTCCTTTTGCAATTGTCCAGTTAGTCCATCGTAGACCTTCATTACACAAACATTATGACTTATTCAACCTTCAACCATGAGGATGGCCTTCATTACACACATTGGGCCTTATTCAACCTTCAACCATGGAGATGGCGGCTTTTTTTAGATAGTCACTCTCTTTTGTAAGGGTTGTTATTCCCTAATAGATGGTTAAAGTCAAAGGTCTCTATCTATTTGGAAGCCAAAAAAAATTCAAAGACATTTGATGAATGTTGTAGAACAAACTATTATAACCTCTTTGGTTAGTAATCTCATACTTCAAAAGCAACTTTTAAACAAGCGATATGACAACTAATGTGTTGAGAATGTTGATGTTTTGTAGCTTCGAAGAATTATTCTCACATTGGCCTTGGTGTTGGGCATGTGAGAATCTTTATTGGCACTCACATTGCATTTTTATTTTGTGAAAACCCATTTTATGTAGAGTTGGGGCTTGGAATTGTTATTGTTAGGGTTTGGCACCCACTTGGAGGAATAAACAATTCTAATTTAATGTTGAGTTTAGAAGGGGTTCATAAACTCACACATTAAGACTCCTATAAAAGGAGACGCAATGTGAAGAGGCACCACATGTCTCATTTTGTGATCATGGTGTTGGCATGAGTGAGTGAGCACTCTTTCCAAGGAGATTGGGGAGGCAAATTTCAGCGAAGGAAATTCTACACTTTGGCAAATCTGATCTAGGATTTCTAGACTTTCTTTCTCTATTTTTTAGCTAAGGGGAGGAGGTCACACATGTGGGAGGAAAAGAAGAACAGACCGCACATGTTATCTGTATAGTTTGGACCACATGTGTGGACCATATAGTAGCAGGAACAGCCACACATGTGAATTGTACGATGCATTTATTGCAGGTCATACTACATGTGTGAGTTCGTACAACAACCATATAGTACAACCGCATGTGATGTCTCGTTCCCAAGAGTAGGCCAGCAAGGAGTGACTTAGTAGTCTATGTGTTCCCGTACACTATAGTCAGACACAAATAGGGAACAAGATGGAGAAATAAGGGTGAATTGATGGCTAAATGATGAATTAAGCCAAAAACTTAGCAAAAGTCACTTAAGCCTAAGTCAACGAAGAATTAGAATGAAAATGTGCTAAAGGGGGACTTAATTAATTAATTATTCACCTTAGGAGGAAAAGCGCCTAGCTTAAGTGAGGTCAATGGTGAATTAGTTTGGGAATGGTATAAAGGGAGGAATTTGACCTAATTCCTTATTATGCATTGTTATGATTTGATGTTGAGAGTTACCAGAGGAGGAAGAGAATCGACCTTGACTGTTTTGTGGATTTTTGGAGGAAACCACCACCATTGATCGGTTTTGGTGTTGAGAGACACACCCTAGCCCATTCGAGATACAATCCAGGTATTTCACCGTGCTATTTAGGAGTATCCAGTGGTAGTGTACACAGCTCAGCCAGTGAGGGCGTAAGTCAAATTGAGGGTTTGTGGAGCTGCACGAGGTCCGAGCTCAGATTGCAGTTTCCTTTCGACCCAATTGAGATCCAGCCAGGGCACTCAGATTGAGCCACTTTCCATCAGATTCTAATGGTGGAATCTTGAAGGGCGCATCATCCAGCCATTTAGGGTGTAGCTCTTCCAGCAAGACATTTGAGGTTGCAGACGGAGCGTTAGGGCAGATCTGGGTAAACCCTTATGACCCAGTTCCGCATTTGGTGAGACGATCGTTTTGAGTCTTATAGTAGTGAATTCCATTGATGGAATCATTTGGGGCACATCCAGTGTCCCAGGAGGTGCGCAAACCCCCCAGGGGTCCAAATCCAGTGCCTCAGAGACCAGATCTGACATCCGACACTCATCCATTTCAGTCTAGAGGCCAGGGCACTTCTATTGGAGCAGTTTCCAACTCATTCTGATGGTCTATCCTTTCGGACAAGTTTTCCAGCTGGTAGCGATTACCGTACTTCTCTGGAATCACATATTTTTGTCGATCTATCCGTGTATGCATCAAATCTGTCTTCATCTTCTGATCACGGGTATTTTTATGCTATTTGTTTGTATTCCAGTGACGATCCATGAGATCTAGCTGACAATTATACTCTATATTTCCAGTATGTTATTGTATTTCCATGCTTGAGTCGCATAATACATGTTATTGGGCAGTTGATGTTCTTTACTTCCGCATGCATCCTTTATATATTGTTTAAACCATAAATACGTAACATGCACATGCAATAACCAACATGCACATGCAATAACCATAAATATCTCAAACACACAACTGAAAATCATCCAGAAACCCCCAGTGTATCAGATCTGCGAGACAGAACATTAGATCGGTAGCAAATGTCTTGATCAGCGATATCAGCGATATTTTAGTGGTATCAAACCTTTAGTCCTGCCAGCCTGTGACTAAAGACTATGAGTGTAGCAGAATACCCAGATGGTCGTGAGCACGTAGGTGACGAATATGTCACTTACAACAGGTGCAAGGAAATAAGGCCTAGGCCTAAATTTCCTCCTTTCCCTCCCAGTTCAGAGCAAAAGGAAGAGGCACACAGAGAAGCAGAGAGGAGATCAAAGTGCGAGGCCGAGCATGAAGCAGAGAGGTTGCTAGGTGACAAATATGAGCGACCAGAGGGCAGTGGTAAGGCCCCCATGGAACCAGAGGCTGCCTTCATGCAAGTTACCAGTGATATATTAGCTAGTCAGCAGACCATGTCTCAGTCCTTGGCTCAGGTGGTTGATAGATTGGCTATAGTGGACATTTCGGGCACACAAGCCCCACATGTAGCACAGGGGAACTAAGGGGCAGGCAGTAGACCCCAATCACCCACTCGCACATACACCCCTGGGAGTAGGATTCCTCGACTGTTATTTCCCATTTTCCAGAGGGCACCCCTGGTAGCAGCACAGATGTCGATAGCACAGAGACCGCCCACTCATGTAGAGGACTTTGTAGAGTATCGAAGAGAGTATGCAACATTGGGTCGTGACTTCCATCAGGATATGACCCTAGTCGAGTATTGTGGACTCAGACTCAAGAACCGCCCCAGAGAGCCACAAAGAGGAAAGCCGCAACCGCGGCAACAGCAGAGGCATAACATTGATTTCATCCGAAAAGTTGGTAAACTCACCATACCTTCTTTCGACGGATCGTCCAAATGCACCGCCAGAGCTTGGGTACAGAATCTTGACACCTACTACAAGCTCAACCAGATGACCGAGACAGAGGCCATCAGTTTCACCACCTTACACTTAGAGGGTGAAGCACACGAGTGGTGGTATCATGGATTGGTGACATTGGGCCACAGTCGCATCACCTCCTACCGAGAGTTCACAGAGAGACTCATGGATAGATTTGACAGGAGGGATACAAAGATCCATTTCAGAGATCTAGCCCAGTTGAGACAAAATGGCACAGCAGAAGCATTCATCTCAGGGTTTCAGCGGGTAGCAGTGGCAGTGACAGATATATCTAAGCCCCGACTGATCATGTTATTCACAGAAGGGCTCACAGAACCCTTGAGAGGATGGGTGAAGGCATGTCAACCTCACACCCTACAGGATGCCATCCTGCGCACTAGAGATTTTGTAGACTCGGTGCCAAAAACTAAACCCTTTTCCAAACCCTTCGTACCACAGAAGGATCGGGACCGGAAGCCATTACAGAGGGAATGGAAAGGTAAGGAGAATTTGGATGAGGAGACGAGGCGAGAGCTTATCAGGACTAAGCTTTGCTTCAACTGCAGAGATCCTTGGGTCCCAGGCCACAAGTTTATGGGCAAGGGAGAGATTCACTATATTGAGGTGGCAGCACACAGTGTGGACAGTGAGGAGGAGGAGCAGGACAGTGGATCCACCAGCTCAGAGGAGGAGCCAGAGCAGGTGGAGGAGCAACCTCCCCATAGACCACCGACACTGGCAGGGGCCCACCCACCGGTTGTTCAACAGCCCCCTGAGCAGGCTAGCAGACAAAAACCAGCAAAGAGTGGAGTCATAGCAACCCTTTCTGGTGTACCTAGGTACGACACCCTTCGGATCAAAGGTACTATTCAGGGGCAACGGGCAATCGCCCTGATAGATGGTGGGGCCACCGACAACTTCATCGACGCTTCATTGGTATCGAGATGGGCCCTCAAGACAGAGGAGTTTGATGGATTCGATGTCGTAGTAGCAGATGGCCATACAGTGGAGTGTTTAGACAGAGTTTTGGACTTGGAGATTAAGTTGGGCAACTACACTGTGAGAGATACATTTTATGTGGTTGACCTATCAGACACAGATGTGGTTTTGGGAGTTTAGTGGTTGATCACCTTGGGTAAAATCACCACCAACTACCAAACCTTGGAGATGGAATTCAGAGACAGTGATGGGAAGAGGGTTGTCCTGAGGGGCATGTCGACAGGAGCACCCCGAACAATCTCAACCAAGAGGATGGAGAGGATCTTCAGGCATGGGGAGGCAGCATTTTCCGCAAAGTGCTTGATCACTACACGAAAGGATTTCGAGGGTCGACCGCAGTATCAGACAGAGATGAGGAACTTGTTGGGACGACATTAGCAGGTTTTTGGTTCGATTCCACTAGGGAGACCGTCGGACAGGGAATTTGAGCACACCATTGAGTTGGAGGAGGGAGCCAAACCCATGATCATCCCCCCTTATCGTCATCCTAAGAGGTTCAAGGATGAGATAGAAAAAAAAATCAAGGAATTGCTAGCAATGGGACACATTAGACCTAGTAGCAATCCATTCACCTCTTCAATTGTCTTAGTCCTAAAGAAGGATGGTACCATGAGGATGTGCATCGATTACCAAGATTTGAATAATAAAACCATTAAAAACGGGTATCCTATCCCTCGCATTGACAAGTTGATGGATGAGCTGCATGGGGCAGTTTTCTTCTCTAATATTGATCTACGCTCTGGATATCATCAGATTAGCATCAGAGAGCAGGACATAGAGAAGATGGCATTCCAGTGCCATTTTGGCCATTTCGAGTTCCTAGTTATGCCATTCGGGCTAACCAATGCACCAGCCACATTCCAATATTGTATGAACCACATATTCAGGGGGTAGTTAGGGAAATCAGTTTTGGTTTTCTTCGATGACATTTTGGTCTATAGCAAGACATGGCAGGAACATATGGGGCACTTGGAGGAGGTATTGAGCATCATGGAGGCGCAGTTACTGTACGCCAAAGAGTCCAAGTGTGAGTTCGGAATTACAGAGTTGCTTTACTTGGGCCACATCATCAATGCATAGGGGGGTTCAGGTACATCAGGAGAAGATCAAGCCATTTTGGATTAGCCAACACCCAGGGGTTTGACAGAGTTAAGGAACTTCTTTGGGTTGTGTAGTTATTACAGGAGGTTTGTCCGGGGATTTTCGCAGTTAGGAGCACCACTCACAGATTTGACCAAGAAGGGTGTCTTTCAGTGGACAGAGGAGTCACAACAAACATTTGAGAAGATGAAGGAGGTTATGAGCACATGCCCTGTTCTAGCCCTTCCCAACTTCTCGCAGTCATTCATCTTGGAGTGCGATGCATCAGGGGTGGGAATCGGAGCAGTGTTGATGCAGGGAGGCCATCCCATTGTGTTTGAGAGCACAAATCTCAGCGAGTCGGAGCGACTCTACCCTATTTACGACAAGGAAATGCTATCAATTATGCATGCCTTAACCAAATTCAGGTAGTATCTGGTGAGCAGCAAATTTGTAGTGAAAACTGATCACAACAGTCTCAAGTATTTCCTGGATCAGAAAGACCTCAGTGAGAGACAACAGAAGTGGGTCTCGAAGATCCAAGCCTTTGACTTTGACATCGAGTATGTCAAGGGAAAAAGGAACGTCGTGGCAGATGCCTTGTCCAGGAGGTCACTAGGGTGTTCGAAGATGGACATTTGCACAGATTGGAAAGCACACTTGTTGGTGGAATATTCCAAAAGCAAATTTGTTTGTGAGGTGATGGATGGACAGGTGGTTGACGATAGATACCAGGTACTAGATGACGTCATTTTCTACAAAGATCGAATCTACTTAGTTCCATAATCTACCTTAAAGGGGAAGATTCTGAAGGTGTGTCATGATTCGCTTGCATCAGGGCATCAGGGCAGCAGGGGTATTTCAAAACTTACAGGCAGATCAGGGAGAGATTCTCGTGGAAGGGTCTCAAGGATGATGTACTGAAGCACATCTAGGAGTGCACGACTTGTCAGCAGAACAAGTCAGAGTAGGCACACCCAGCAGGGTTACTACAGACTCTACCCATTCCAGAGCAAAAATGGGAGAGCATTTCTATGGATTTCATCACAGGCCTCCCTCGCGTGCAGGGCAGGGACTGTATATTTGTAGTGGTCGACAAGCTGACCAAATTTTCACATTTCTTTGTCATACCCACGAACTACAAGGCCATACAGGTAGCAGAGTTATTTTTCAGAGAGGTATTCAGATTGCATGGCCTACCTAAGCAGATAGTCAGTGATAGAGATGGGCACTTCATCATCGCATTTTGGCAAGTGCTTTTTCGGTTGACAAACATAGAGCTAGCCACAAGTACCAGCTACCACCCACAGACAGATGGATAGATAGAGAGCGTCAACAAATGGGTGGAGGGGTATCTGAGGAACTATGTGGGAGGACAGCAGCGCACATGGGTGAGTATTGTTACAACACGACACACCATATGTCTATCAAGATGTCACCATTTAGAGCATTGTATGGATATGATGCACCCACTTTTGTGGAGACTATATTTGGGGATAGCAAGGTCCCAGTGGCCAAAGACTGGGTGGAGGAGAGCCAAAGGATTCTGCTGGCAGTAAGGCAGAACAGAATCCGCAAAAGATCTATGCATACAAGTAGAGAGTCGAGCGCAGTTTCGAGGTGGGGGACTTGGTCTTTCTGCGGTTACAACCATATCGACAGTCCTCCTTGAAGAGGAGTGGAGCATAGAAACTAAAACCGAGATTTTATGGGCCAGACAGAGTCGTCGGGAGAGTAGGTGAGGTGGCATATGAGCTAGAGCTACCAGAGGGTAGCAAGATACATAACGGCTTTCACGTTTCTTGCCTTAAAAGGGCAGTGGGACAACATATCAGCGTTTCAGAGGAGTTGCCACCCTTAAATGAGGAGGGCCAGTTGGAGTTAGAGCCAGAGGAGGTGCTCGAGCAGAGAGAGCGCAGGTTGAGGAACAGGGTCATCAAGGAGTTCTTGGTTAGATGGAGGGGTCTTTCAATGAAGGATGCCACATGGGAGGGAGAGCATATTTTGCACCTAGGATTGATGTTGCTTGAGGACAAGCAATCTCGAGAAGGGAGGACTGTGATGTCTCGTTCCCAAGAGTGGGCCAGTAGGGAGTGACTTAGTAGTCTATGTGTTCCCGTAGACTATAGTCAGGCACAAACAGGGAACAAGATGGAGAAATAAGCGTGAATTGATGGCTAAACGATGAATTAAGCCAAAAACTTAGGAAAACTCACTTAATCCTAAGTCAACGAAGAATTAGAATGAAAAGGTGCTAAAGGGCGACTTAATTAATTAATTATTCACCTTAGGAGGAAAAGCACCTAGCTTAAGTCAGGTCAATGGTGAATTAGTTTGGGAATGGTATAAAGGGAGGAATTTGACCTAATTCCTTATTATGCACTGTTATGATTTGATGTTGAGAGTTACCAGAGGAGGAAGAGAATCGACCTTGACTATTTTGTGGATTTCTGGAGGAAACCACCACCATTGATCAGTTTCGGTGTTGAGAGACACACCCTATCCCATCGGAGATACCATCCAGGTATTTCATCGTGCTATTTGGGAGTATCCAGTTGGAAACCAGTGAGGGCGCAAGTCAGATTGAGGGTTTATGGAGTTGCACGAGGTCTAAGCTCAGATTGCAATTTCCTTCCGACCCAGTTGAGATCCAGCCAGGGCGCTCGGATTGAGCCAGTTTCCATCAGATTCTGACGGTGGAATCTTGCAGGGCACATCATCCAGCCATTTAGGGTGCAGCTCTTCCGGCAGGACATTTGAGGTTGCAGACAGAGCGTCAAGCCAGATCTGAGGAAACCCTTCCGACCCAATTCCGCATTTGGCGAGACGATCGTTTTGAGTACTATAGCAGCAGATTTTGTTGGTGGAATCATTTGGGGCGCATCCAATGTCCCAGGAGATGCGCAAACCCCCCAGGGGTCCAGATCCAATGCCTTGGAGACCAGATCTGACATCCGACACTCATCCATTTCAGTCTAGAGGCCAGAGCGCTTCTATTGGAGCAGTTTCCAACTCATTCCTACGGTCTATCCTTCCGGACAAGTTTTCCAGCTGGTAGCGATTACCGTACTTCTCCAAAATCGCATATTTTTGTCGATCTATCTGTGCATGCATCAAATCTGCCTTCATCTTCTGATCATGGGTATTTTTATGCTATTAGCATGTATTCCAGTGACGATCCATGAGATCTAGCTGACGATTATACTCTATATTTCCAGTATGTTATTGTATTTCCATGCTTGAGTCACATAACACATGTTATTGGGCAGTTAATGCTCTTTACTTCCGCGTACATCCTTTATCTATTGTTTAAACCATAAATACGCAACATGCACATGCAATAACCATAAATATCTCAAACACACAACTGAAACTCATCCAAAAACCCCCAGTGTATCAGATCTATGAAACGAAACATTAGATCAGTAGCAAATATCTTGATCAGCGGGATCAAGGATATTTCACCGCATGTGTGATATCATACGACACATTTATTGCAGGTCCGTACAACACACGTGTGAGGAGAATTGATGACGCAAGGGGTCGTACAAGGGACGTCGACTGGGGTTTTTGTTATCTAGGGTTTCTACAGATATGTAAATTGGAAGATTGTCCTCGAAATTTCTCAATCTAAAAATTCTACTGAACATAAATTTGTCTCTTGTGTATGGATGATTTCTCTCTGATCTTTGTGCTTCCGCTATAATTTTTTGTCATAATTTCAGTGATAACAACCCTAGTTTATTGTTTAAGGTCACTTGGAAGTAATTTTCAGATCTAAAATTGTTTGCTTAAAAATTGACATGGTATCATAGCATAGGCTCTAGAGAGAGAAGGAGTCACTCTTGAGACACAAGTTGCTACATATTTGTTGATGCAAATTTGTGCTCGTGTTTGGACACGATGGTGAGCACTCTTAGAGTTGAGGATAGGTTGGTGGGGCCCACAAATTTTTGGGCTTGGAAGGCTAGGATCCTTTTGCTCTTGAAAGAGAATGATCTCAAAGATTATGTTGAGATGGTGACTCCATATCCAAATGATGCACAGGAATTGGCAACTCATGGGAGGAAGGAAGTGAAGGCCAAGCGGGTGTTGTTGGATTCTGTGAAGGATTACTTGATTCCTCGTATTTCCAAGAAAAAGACAGCTAAGAATATGTATGATGCTTTGGTGGGCTTGTCCCAAAGCAAGAATGCAAACCGGAAGTTGATTTTGAGGGATAAGCTTCGATATGTTGAGATGTACAAATCAGATACAATTGCTAGCTACCTCATGAAGATCACTCATATTCATGTTCAACTTGTAGCCATGGGTGAGGCAATTGATGACACGGAGTTGGTCACTATGGCATTGAATGGTTTTCCCGTGTCTTGGGAACCACAATGTGCAGGGGATTTGGGCACGAGAGAATTTGCCACCATTTGACTGACTGTGAATCGATTGCATCTAGGAGGAGGCTCAGATAGAGTCCAAGAATGGTCGGGAGAGAGGTAGCTTATGATGCTAGAAAGGGCAGACGAAACCGTTCCCAAGGAGAGAGACATCTCTAGAGCAGTGGAAGAAGGACCTTAGCAAGGTCAAGTGTTTTTCTTGTCATAAGCTAGGCCACTATACTTCACAGTGTCCACAACGGAGGAAAGGGAAAGGGAAGCAGCAGGCATCATCAGCAAAGGTAGATGTGGTTGCAAACATGCTTCAAAGGGAGTTTCTATTGGTCTTCGCCCTTTCTAGTACAGTTTTTGGCAATGGGACTTGGTTGGTGGATAGTGGAGCCACATGTCCTATGGTAGGAGCATGGTAGTTGTTCGAGAGCTTCATAGAGTCTGACTTGGATATGTATGTGGAACTTGGTATGCAGACCAAGCATGCAGTGCATGGATCTGGAACAATGTCATTCTGGATGGAGTCAGGAGGTGTGTTGAGAGTGATGAATGTGCTATGGGTGCCAGAACTCAAGAGTGTGCTCTCAATATCAATGATTGAGTTTGACGTATTGTTTTGAGATGTGCAGACGTTGATCATGCCTAGAGGATCTCGCTCAAACACATCAATTGTTCTAGGAGTTAGAGAGAGCAAATTGTATATGCTAAAGGGCCAACCTATGCAAGCAATGGCAAGCAGCAACAGAGTGGCAGAGGACAAGGAGCATGTAGCTTCGAAGGTTGAGCAACTCAAAGGAAGTCAACCTTCAGGTTCAGGTGGGAGAGAGGAGTCTTCCAAGACTGTCAAGAAGGTGTCATGGGTTGAGATGGACATGCAGGATGCTCATAAGTGGGAAGCTTCTAGGAGCAGGGTGTCTTCTAAGAAGGGTCCAAGTCATATAGCGGGAATTGCTTCTGTGTCAAAGGGAGCAATTATGATAGCGAATCCAGTGTAGGAGGCAGAGCCACTTCCAGTGTGGGAGACAAAGCTACTTCAAGGTGATGGTGAGGAGTAGGAGGCTCCAAAGGTTGAAGAGAGTATAGTTCCATTCAGTGCAAGGTGTCAACCTTCAGACCATGAGGAGGAGCCAGTGGACCCTCCTAGTGACGAGAACATGAGGCCTAGATGGCTTCAGGACACTTTGAAATATGTGAAGAGGTGTGTGGCCCCCAGGGGCACTTTCAGGGAGTGCAGACCTCCACAGAGGTTTTCGAGCTATGTGGCGCTTATGAGTAGCATCATTCATTCTGAGCCTTCTAGTTTTGAGGAGGCAGTAGGCCAGCAAGTTTGGAAGGATGTCATGATGGAGGAGTATTAGTCCATCATGAAGAATGATGTGAGGGACATAGTTTCGAGACCAGAGGGGAAGTTTGTGGTGACTTCCAAGTGGATCTATAAGATCAAGCATGTTCCATGTGGTAGCATCGATAAGTACAAGGCGAGGTTTGCGACAAGAGGGTTCTCCCAGAAAGAGGGAGTGAACTATGAGGAGATTTTTTCTCCAGTCACCAGGTATACTTCCATCAGGGCTGTGATTTCTCTTGCTTCGGTTATGGAGTGGAGGGATGATACATCAAATGGATGTGAAGATAACATTCTTCAATGGCGTGATTGAGGAGGCATACATAGAGCAACCTTAGGGATTTAAGGTACATGGGAGGGAGTCTCATGTTTGCAGGTTGAAGAAAGCTTTGTACAGACTCAAGCAGGCACCCAGGGCATCGTACTTGAGCATCGATGGGTATTTGCAGAGAAAGGAATTCACCAAGAGTGAAGCGGATCCCAACCTATATTTCATATAGGATGGTGAGGATCCTCTTATATTGGTGTTGTATGTTGATGATTTCTTCCTCACATGAGCAGAGAAGCTCATTTCCAGTTGCAAGATGGATTTGGATTCAAAGTTCGAGATGAAGGATATTGGATTGAAGCATTACTCCTTGGGATTGGAGGTGTGGCAACAGCCAAGTGAGATCTTCCTCGGAGAGGGTAAGTATGCAGTTGAGATACTAAGGAGGTTCAGGATGATGTATTGTAAGTCCATGACTACACCTATGATCACCAATCTGAAAAAGTTGGGGGCTTCGGATTCAAACTTGGTGGATCCCATGATGTACAAGTAGTTGATTGGTTCGTTGATGTATCTAGTCAACACCAGGACGGATATTTGTTTTGTTGTCAACACCTTGAGCCAATTCATGGTTGAGTCGAGGCAGGTGCATTGGGTAGCAGCAAAGCATGTGATCAAGTACCTTCATGGTATAATTATATTTGGTCTGAGATATGTCAGGGGTGATGGAGTGAGGTTGCATGGATATTTAAATAGATTGGGCATGTAGTGCAGTTGACAAGAAGAGCACTTATGGTGGTTGTTTCATCCTGGAATCATCAGTGGTTTCTTGGTTCAGCAGGAAACAGACTTTCGTGGCACTTAGCTCAGCAAAGGCAGAGTATATGGCAGCGAGTTTGTCGAGTTGTGAGGTTATTTGGCTTCACAAGATTCTTGCAAGGTTATTTGGTCAGGTGTTGGAGCCTATGGTGATTTACTGCGACAATCAGAGTTGTATCAAACTCTCGAAGAATCTGGTGTTTCATGGCAGGTCGAAACACATTGAGATCATATACCACTTCATTAGAGACAGGGTGCAGAAGGGAGTTGTGAAGCTCCAATACATTTCCATAGATAAGAAGATTACAGATATTATCAACAAGCCCCTAGTAAAGGGGAAGTTTGTCTACTTCAAAGACAAGCTACAAGTGGTGGAGAATACCTCCCTCACTAAAAGGGAGTCTTGATGTTTTGTAGCTTCAGGGAGTTATTCTCACATTGGCCTTGGTGTCGGGCATGTGGGAATCTTTGTTGGCACTCACATTGCATTTTTATTTTGTGAAAACCCCTTTTATGTAGAGCTAGGGCTTGAAATTGTTATTGTTGGGGCTTGGCACCCACTTGGAGGAATAAACAATTATAATTTAATGTTGAGTTTAGAAGGGGTTCTGAAACTTACTCATTAAGACTCCTATAAAGGGAGTGTTGATGTTTTATAGCTTCAAGGAGTTATTCTCACATTGGCCTTGGTGTCGAGCATGTGGGAATATTTGTTGGCGCTCACATTGCATTTTTATTTTGTGAAAAACCCTTTTATTTAGAGCTAGGGCTTGGAATTGTTATTGTTGGGGCTTGGCACCCACTTGGAGGAATAAACAATTCTAATTTAATGTTGAGTTTAGAAGGGGTTCCTAAACTCACTCATTAAGACTCCTATAAATGGAGAGGCAATGTGAGGAGGCACCACAAATCTCATTTTGTGATCATGGTGTTGGCATGAGTGAGTGAGCACTCTTGCCAAGGAGATTGGAGAGGCAAATTTTAGCAAAGGAAATTCTTCACTTTGACAAATCTGATCTAGGGTCTCTGGACTTTCTTTCTCTATTTACCAGCTAAGGAGAGGAGGTCTCATGTGTGAGAGGAAGAGAAGAACAAGTTGAACGTGTGATCTATACAATCTGTACCACATATGCGGACCATATAGCAACAGGAACAACCACACGTGTCAATTGTACGATGCATTTATTGTAGGCCATACCGCACGTGTGAGTTTGTACAACAGCCAGACAATACAGTAGCATGTGTGAGACCGTACGACACATTTATTGCAAGTTTGTACAACACACGTGAGAGGAAGATTGTTGACGCATGGGGTCATACATGTGACGTCAGGTAGGGTTTCTGCAGATTTGTAAGTTGGAAGATTTTCCAGAATTTTGTTGAAGTTGTAATTCGCTAAGAGGACTGGTTTTGTCCTCGAAATTTCTCAATCTGGAATTGAATAGAAATTTGTCTCTTGTGTATGGATGATTTCTTTCTGATCTTTGTGCTTCTGCTATAATTTTATGTCATAATTTCAGTGTAAAATTATTCAGTGATAACAGCCCTAGTTTATTGTTCGAGGTCACTTGGAAGTAATTTTCATATTCGAAATCGAATGCAATGAATGCTTAAAAAATGACAAAGAATTTGTCTTGTTGAAATCATCTCATCTTTAAATCATTTGCACAAGCCTTATTAAGGAACATTCCCTTTCAACATCTAAATCTAGACCTAAAATTAAGGATAGCAATGGTTTCTCATAGCCTTCTCTCTCTAAGAGAGATCAATGATAAGAAGTAGTTGAACTTTTAGATCCTTCGGCCTTTATATACCAACAATAGTGAACTTGTTCACTATATTCATATATAAAAATCCCTATTACAAACTTCTAACCAACATCAAAGCCCTACACTATATAGATGTAAACAACTATAGTATGCACACCCTAGAGGGTTCAACCAATCCCACTAACCCCCTCCCCCTCAAAAAAATATGCATGAATGTGTATGTGTATCTACGGTATGTTTTTTTATCGTTTTCACCTTGATTTAATTAGGAAGTCTTTGGGTTCAAACAACAAATCTCTCTTTATAGATGAGATGTCTTTGTTTTAACAAAAGTGGTGAGTGGAATGTCATATTCAGGGGGTTCTTATTCTTTGAAGAACTACCCAAAACTTTGAGGTCTCATAACTATAATATTTTGGCATTTTAGTAGAGCTTAAGTTGACGCTTTGCAACAAATCCAAATGCATATTCTTCCATTATTAAGGAAACTCAAGTTGTTATTAGATCACCTAGGGATAAGTTCCAAGATGTGTCACAGTATCTCAATCACTTCACTGTAGCTAAGTGCAAAATTGTGTATCTAGTGCTTTACCTTGTCATGAACATGAGAAGGTTTTCTTAGTTCATTAGTTGGTTTATACATAAATTTGTGGAAAAAATGGCATAGTGACAAGGGAGTATTGTCTCCCACTAACATAATGGTTGATTGTTTGTTGGATGAGTTTGCTTCCTTGCTCAACATTCCCCTCCCTCTTTATGGAGCGTATTGTGTTAGTATGGGTGTGTGCATGTAACAACAATGGGATACACTAATCTTGTGGCATCTTGGAATTGCTTCTATGAGTATAAAATCTCTTACCCTTCTTGTGAGTCATCACATATTGGTTGTCAACATTAGTCTACAATATCATACAAGTCCCAACTATAGTAAACCTTGATAGATAAAAGAGAGAATAAATTATAAAACTTTAGAGATAAGCCCTTGAACACCAAAGATATCCAAACATTCACCATAAATAACACAAAAATATAGAGAGAAGAACCCTTTAAGTAGGGTAACACCATCAAATACTCTTTATGAAAGGAATCACTCCATAAGCCATGCTTGCTACATAACAATACATCCAACACACCCTAATACAATGATACTCAATCCATATGTCAAGGAGGACAACAACAAGGGAGCAATGTCTCCTACTAACATAATGGTTGATTAATTGCAAGATGAGTATGTGCTCAACCTTCCCCTCCTTTGTGGGATGTATTGTGTGTGTGTGTGAAACCACAATTCGATACCACTATGTTGCATCACCTTGGGATAGCTTCTACGACTTTAAAATCTCCTCTCCTCTCTATCTAGAAGCCCAATAATATTCACAATACCATGACTGAGCCAAAATGGCCCCTAATTAGGTACAACAATTTTGATAGTCCAAGTGCTATATAACCTCTAAGGTTTCAACATGGCTAGTAAATCACATCTTTTTTTGCAACTGTCTAACTAAATCCAACCTATAGGACTTAAACTATGGGTCATCCACTTCTCAACAAACTCATGTCCTAGACAACTTTTTTGACTTACTGAGGTAATTATTGCTTTGTTTTTTCTAATATGATTGCTATTATTTGGTTAGGATCCAAATATACACTTTTCTACTTCTACACAGAATCTCATATCTTCTCAATTTTTCATATAGAAGAAAAACAACCAATAATTTGTTTGTCCAAAAATAATGTGTCTCCATTTACTCTCTAAATATAAAAACATTCATGAAGGGAGGAGGGTATAAAGCAAATTTGTTATTTTAAATAAATAGTTAAATTGTTGTTGATAGACCTTATATTTGTGCACTAAAGTGACATAATTGCAAACATAGCAAATCTATGATAAAAACACATACTAGAAAAACAAATAGCGCATTATATGGATGCTTCATCGACTGGATACTTTTTGAGACGTTGAGATGAACAAGAAGTTTACCATGTCTACCAAAATGTTATGAAGTTCCATGAAATATAACACATCATTTCATTTCTTGGATGCTTTTTTCAAAGTTGATAAGCCACTTACTGAACAACATTATGCAAACCACTAGAGATGACATAGATTCTCACTGACTTTTCAATTCTTTCACTTTTCCTTTGTGGTTTACTAGATTCAATCATTTCTGATATATTACTTGTAGAAAGGTACAAAATTTGTCCAATTTCAAATTTCCATTTCACTTCAATGAGATCATAAATTTACCACATACACCTTTTAGCCTTAGCATTGAACTCAAGTATTTAGAAATGCCTCTGCAAATATTCCAAATTTGTCCCCCACTAGTCAAGGGAAGTTAAAGTGGATAAACACGACAAAATACTTCAACACTAGATCAATGCCACTACACTTGAGGCATAATCTAATTAAGTATGCATATATGAAAATTACATCCATTAATCGTAGAAATATAACAACACATTTCAAATCTAAAGTTTCATCAAAGACATGACAAATCACTCAACATTTCAGCCTTGTTCCAATAAATCAACATATCAAAACAACCATGAGACTTTCTGAAACCACAAGAAACCAAACCTACAATAAAAGAATCTAGGACAACAATAATACAACTCATTATTATCACAATATGAAGATAAAGTACAATACCTCTGCTTTGTCAAAGCTGGTACAACAAGTCCTTTTGCTTTATCCCTAGCAAGGACTTCTCAAACACTTCCTAAACCCTTGCTAGGGAATCCACAATTCCTGTGAACCCTAACCAACAATAATCCCTGGCAAGGCATCCCACCAAGATATACTAGCATCTCCAAAAGCTCAACAACAAGCTAACATCACACCAATTTCCAAACCCTTAGATCCACACTTGTATCTCACAAGCCAAGGAACCCTAGTGCATGCCTCCCATAAACACTATCCTTGTTACAAGAGTAAATAATTGTCTTCCAAAGTCTACTAATAGCTAACATCATACCAACTATCAAATCTATAAGACACAATATTTATGTCGAACAAAAAGGCTCTCCTCCCTTTATATAAACTAAGGTGATGGAGGCCTACAATAAAACATAAACTAAGTGCACAAGCAACCTTAGGCTAAGTCAATGAACAAAGCCTCAAATGGAATGCTCTTCAAAGCAAATTGTTTGTATGTCACAATAGGTTTTGTCTAACCCCAAGGTGGTGCACCCTCCAAGAAAGATGTCCATGTGCCATGTGCTCCTCCTCCAAGATGGTGCATTTTCCAATCAATGGCTCCTCAACTAAAACATTCATCCTCAAGCTACATGTAAGGCAATTACATTCTCTTAAGGCCAAGTGTCTAATGCCCTCCTCCAAAGTGGTTATTCAACATGTGATAAAATCCCATCCTCCTCAATAAGTATGCCCTTGTGAAACATGTTAAATACACCACGCACACTAACTACCACGTCAAGAAGTGTGTCTCCCTGGCACTAATCCCAATGTAACCATATACCCAATCTAAGCTCTACAAATGTAAGTTAAAAATTAAAAAAGGTGCTAAGAGACCACAAGCACTTCACATTCCATGAAGCGCCCACTTAGCTAAGTAAAAACACTTTCGAAGCAACCAAAAGCTAACACTACCTCTATGTGAGGAAAGTGTTTCCACCAACACCAATTTGTACCTCAATTGTTCCTACTCCCTACAAATCCAAGTCCACTGCAGTTTTGGAATCAATCATTAAACCCACCAAAAAATCTAAAATTGTCTCCCAAACACCACTCTCCTCCATCGTGGCATCACTCCACACGTATTCCACAAAACTAGAAGGCTCTCCAATGGAAGAAATCAATGCAACATGGTTCACAAATCTCTTAGGAGGAATAATTGCCCTAACTAAAGTTGTTAGTACTCCTACATACTTTCATGCATCATCTTATGTCTAAGTAAGCCATCTTGGCTTCCGATGTATTGAAGTATTGGATAAGGAGGCATCCTTTCCTTGGCTCCCCTCACCCAAATCTTTTGGATCATATTCTAGAACAACAACCTTCTCACTTCCTTCAATCGCTAAAGGAAATCCTTGTAGTCTTGAGGACCACACATTTCCATCAAACTTCACATATTTGCTCACCATTGTTTGTTGATTGCATTGGAATGTAGATTTATCATGCAAGAAACTGAAAGAAGGCTCTTATGCCAGCTAGGAACAAACAAAACATCATTCAACTCAAGAAAACCACCCCTAAAAGCATCCAGAAAGAGATGGAGCCCAATCCCTTCACAGGATAAGTGGCATCATCACCCAGCTCTACTCACATTCCTCCCTCTTGCTCTTGAAATACACTAAAGATCTTATTGTCATAAGTCATATGTCTCGAAGCACCATTGTCTACATACCATCCAACACTGGATACCTAATGGTTGAAAGACAAGAGACCATGTCAAAGGTAGCTTCAAGACTGGACTCTAACTCGTCCAATCTAACTATAGTACATGTGCTCCCTGCAATCTATTTGCGTTACTACTTGGTCTTCCCTTTCTTCTTCTTTGGACATTGATTGGCATAGTGCATTTTTTGTTGACCCCTAAAACAAATCACATCACTAGAATCCTTCTTACTGTGCTAAGAATAATGACTCTTCCTCCTTACCCATCTTGGGCATATCAACCACTCTAACGACTGAAGTAACATGAGTATACAACCACAACCCATCATAGGTCCAAATTGCTCCTCATGGGCATAACAACCTACTCCAATCACTGGAGCATCTAGGGCATCACACTCACAATCCAAATTTCCCATCTCGAGCATAACAACACACCCCAATCACTAAAACATCCTAGGTCTCACACCCACTGAAATCCTTTGTTCTTAGCTCCATCTCATGGGTAGTTGAACTCTCCATGTAATGAAAGGAAAATTTTAGGTATAACTAGAGTATCATGGGAATCACACCCACCAACTTCTCACGGGTGTCAGTTCTTATCTTAGGTATGGATCAACTCCAACCATTGGAGCTTTCTTGGGCATCACCCACAGAAATATTCCAATCTCAGATCCCTCTCACAAGTAGCTAGTTCTTCATGTAAATGAATGAAAAACTTTAATAAAACGATTATAATACCATCTAGGAATTTTGAAAATCTGCATAATCTGAAATTTCCATCTCACTTCAATGGGGTCACAAATTTATCACATATAACTTTTAGCCTTAGGGTTGAACTAAAATATTCAAAAATACACCTGCAGATATCTCAAATCTGTCTACCATTAGTCTAGGAGTAGATAAACATCGCAAAAAACTTCCACACTAGATCAATGCAACAACCATTAATACATGATCTAATTAAGTATGAAAATCTGCAAATTGCATTCATTAACAATAGAAATATAGTAGCACATTTTAGATCTGAAGTTTCATCTAATGCATGCCAAATCACTCAACATTTCAGCCTTATTGTCCCAATAAATCAACATATTAAAACAACCATGAAACTTGCTCAAAACACATGGAAACCATATCTGCAATAACATAATTTAGGACAACAATGATACAACTCATTATTATCACAACATGAAGACAAAGTACAATACCTCAACTTTGTCAAAGCCAATACATCAAGCCTTTTTGCTTTATCCCAAGCAAGAACTTCTCCATAGCTTCCCAAACTCTAGCTAAGGCATCCATAATTACTGCAAATCCTAACCGGCAACAAGGCTTACCAAGACCTCCCACCAACCTATACAAACATCTACAAGAGTTCAACACAAGCTAGCATCACACCCACTATCCAACCCTTAAATCCACACTTGCATCTCACAAGCTTTACTCTTTCACTTCCATCACACAAGCCAAGGATCCCTAGCACATGTCTCTCACAAGCACTATCTTTGTTACAAGAGTAAATAATTGTCTTTCTAAGATCCTCCAATAGCTAACATCACACCAACTGTGAATGTCTAAGATACAACGTAGTTGTTGTTAACAAAGATACTCTCCTCCCTTTGTATAGTCTGAGGTGAGGGAGGCCAACAATAAAACATGGACTAAGTCCACAAGCAACCTAGGCTAAGTCAACAAACGAAGCTCGAAACGAGTGCACTTCAAAGCAAGGTATCTAAATGTCACCTTGGGATTTGTCCAACCCCCAAGGTGGTGCACCCTCCAATCTAGGTGTCCACATGTCAAGATCTCCTCCAAGATGGTGCGCCCTCCAATCAATGGCTCCTCAACTCAAGCTTTCCTCCTCAAATTGAGTTTACAACAGTTGCATGCTCCTAGGGCCAAGTACCCAACCTCATAGTGCCTAACGCCCTCCTCCAAAGTGGTTATTCCATACGTGCCAAGTGCCCATCCTCCTCAACAAGTTTCCCTTGTAGAAGATGCCAAGTACACCACATGTGCGAACAACCACATCAAGAAGTGCACCTCCCTAACACCGATCCCAAGGCAAGCACACACCCAATTTAAGCTCTCCAAATGTAAGTCAAAAATAAAGTGGCTAGGATACCACAAACCCTTCACATCCCATCAAGCCTCTCCTAGCTAGGGAAAAAAAATTTGAAGCAACCAAAAGCCAACATTACTACCTTTAGACCCAAAAAGTTAGCCCTTCCAAGTCCAAAATACATGAAAAATTCGGCAATCTCCAAATTGCCAAGCTGAAGTGATCTAAAAATGAAGAAGACTTGAAAAACTTGAATAAATATTGCAAGTGAAATGTTATGTGTTTAAAGCAACAGGATCAATTTGCAACACATAAATTAAGGATTACTTATGCAAAATACACATAGACAGCAGCATAAACAT
>ML788272.1:548399-566354 GCA_009831015.1 Picea engelmannii | reverse complement strand
TATAATAAATGAGTAATTAGATATAATAAATGTAAGAGGACTTCTTAGAAGGTTCTACTTCTAGAAGATTCCTCCTCTAGAATGTTCTTAGATGATGGTAGCACTATATAAAGAGATTCAAGCAATTTAATGAGACATGAAGAGAAATATTGTATTTGGAGTGGTAGCTCAATAGGAGGATGCCCCCTCGAAGAGGCAAGTGAACATGAGAGGATCCCTTCCATAATAGGATCCATTGTATGGTGTTGCCCTACCTCAAGGGTTTTATAATAATATGGTGTGGTTTCTTCTATCTTACTTTGTGGATCTATTGTGTATTCAGTATTTTTGGTTATTATATTGGTAGATCTATTCAGGTTCTTAACACTTTGAATCTTTCAAAATCCTTCTAAGTCGAAATAAATCTTAAGCTCAGGAGGGACAACACTTCCCAAGAAAGTGTGGACGAGATCCAAGAACCAGACTCGCAGAAAGAGCAAAGGCCAGATCCTTTGAATCTCTCGAAAATCTTCTAAGTATGAAGAAATTCCAAAGCTCAAAGGAGAGGTAGTGTTTCAAGAAATGCAGGTGAGACTCAGAGTCATCGGGCTCACAGAAGGATCAAGGGTCGAACTTAGAGAATTCTTCCAAGACGGGAGAAATTCCCAGCTCAGGAGGAGGAGCGACAACTATCATTATATCAGTTGCAGAGGAGAGATCTATACCATCCGGTCAACATCCAGACAACGAGAAGAAAGGGCAGAGGAGAAAATATCGTATTTGTTCAATCTAAGCGCAAGGGAAAAGATCGCATCCATTCGATTTTAGCGCAAAAGAAAATATCTCATCCGTTAGATCTGAGCGTGTGGATCAACAACCGTTGATCTAAAGGTAACGTGCACACACCTTAACCTTCTGAAGATAGGAGCCAAAGACCCGAGGAGCCGGGAGCTGCAACAATCCTAGCCATCCATCAAGGAGGACACGTGGTGAGAGCTCAACATTTTTTTGACTCACAGAGCAAGAAGGTCAAAGAACATAATTGTTCGAACTCGTGATGTGAGAAATTGCAATTTGATCATGGTTGTCCATCAAGGAGGACACGTGGTGAGAGCTCAACATTTCGCTAACTCATAGGGTAGAAAGATCAAAGAGTAGAGTCGAGAGGAGTCGCAAAGGGAGAACTCACGAAAGGATCACAACCATTGGTTGTTTCGAAACCATTGAGTCTGTCCATCATCAAGGAGGACGCATGGAAAAATATCAACATTTTGCTGACTAGTGACTCGAAGAAGTCAAATACATAGTTACAAGAACTCGCGAAACGCAAAATCGCGATTTGATCACAGCCGTTGATCGAAGGAGGGAGATGAACTGTAGATCTGGTCATGTTGGGATTTTGTGAATCAAGAAATTAGAGGCAAGAGTTTTGAGAACTCGCGAATCACAAAATCGCGATTTAATCTGAGTCGTCGAACCCAAGAGAGATCTGGACTGTTGATTGTTCTAGGAGACGATTCGTTAAGTGATAACTCGTGAAATATTCGAAAGATTGGCCCATGTTCATAGCGAAGGGTCATGTTGGTGAAGGAGAATAGAGGGGCTAGCATGTGCTAGGCTCCTGTCGGAATTTCGGAAGTCGGGAGAGTCGAAGTGACTAGCATGCAAAGACCCGATACGTGAAATCACAACGAGTCATTCGTTTAGGCGACTGGTCACAGCCGTGGTCACGTAAAGGAAAGACTTATCCATAGAAAAGATAGCACTCATCGGGCGTTGAAATTTGAACATCGCTCAGGAGAGAGATCACGGGTTCCATACACCCTACGTATTTAGAAGAAGGGCCTGTGTAAGTTGATTTAGGGTCCAGTAGATACCCGAAGAGTCAATCAGACTCAGTTTCTTGATCGATCATAGTCCATGAGGTAGCGTAGCCCTTATGATAGAAGGGGGGTCTGCATCATGTGGTATCAGAGCTGATTTTCATCTGTAGATTTAAGGCGAAGGAGATGGAGGAGACATACTGACTACATCAAGTAGTATCAGGAGTTGAATTGTGTCTACAAATTGTAGGCAAAGGTGATATGATGATATGAAATGTCTTCGAAACTGAAGTTCACTTGTGGACAACATGTGAAGGAAGAGAGGTTACTGATGCTCTGCGAAGATTGTTGCAAGGTGTGAAGAAAATGGTAGATATCCAAGAGGGTTGAGAACATAAAAGATGGCTACTGAATGCCATGAGCATGGTCAAAGAGGATACCGCAAGAAGAAAAGTAAAGCAAAAATTGATGAGGAACTCGCTGAGATAAGAGCGGGAATGGAACAGTTATCATTGAGGATGCAACAAGAGTCCAAGGTACACTAGACATATGAATGGCCTTTGAAGAGGAAAGTGAAATGGCCTATGCATAAATTATTTGCCAGAGGACAACGACAATTGTTGAGAAGGTGGATGAGGTGTGTTGAAGATCTCAGTGACACAGAGGACAAAGAGATTCAAATTTGTGAACCAGATATTAGGAGGAACCTTAGTGATGATGAGGAGAAGAGATCAGTTAGGGATCTAATAAACTGCCAAGAGGGAAGAAGGGAACTTTCAAGTTGCCATGTGGGAAATGAAGGGAGATCGTCACAAGATCTCATAAACTGCTAGGTGGATAGAGGTGGACTTTCAAGTTGCTAGGTGGGCAATGGAGAGAGATCAGTTGAAGTTCTCATATACTGCCAGGTGGGCAGTAATGAAAGTTTAGATTTCTAGGTGGGCAATGAGATGAGATCAATTGATTACATGAGCTGCCAGGTGGGCAGAGGAGAAATCCCATATTTCCAGGTGGGCAAGGTAGAAGAGATGGGGCTATGTGAGGGTCTCATGAACTCAGCTAATAGTTCAGATCAGCAATGATTGCTGACAGAAGAGGATCATAGGAGTGTCCTGATCATTGGGGGAATTCAAATATTCCTACCAAATAGTCCAACAAAAACTAATACAAGAGTTGCACATGAGGAGGTAGTGCAACAAGAATCCGATCAAGAGGCGATGGACCCAATTGCTTTTAAAGATAATTGTGTCTGTGATGTAGATGCAACAAAAGAATAAGGAGAATGAGCAGTGGCTGTCATAGAGGAAGAGATGGAGTAGACACTGATGTTTTCCCTAGAATAAGGAGAAGAGAATTCAACATAATTGCTCAAAATTTTCATCCAGAAAGATGAACAGGAGATGATTAGAGCACTGGAGCCTGCAACGGAAGAGGACATAGACAACAAATATTTTGTTGAGTTGTATGAGGAATTGGAATCCCTAGAGAGGAGGGTGATAGTGCAAAGCCTGTACATCCAACAAATCAAATTGGAGACATGTAGAGGAGTATACCACCCTAGGGAGGAGATGGGAGAATTTGGAGTTGAACCAAGACAAGAGGAGATGATATAAGTCACTCTGAGAGAGGAAGAAGCTGATAAACAACTCAGTGATGAGATTGGAGAAATGGAGCCTATAACAGAGTGGCAAGCTAAGGGCACATGAGACGAAGGGATCAAGGGAGATTAGGTTGATCTACCCATTGACAAGAAGGAAGTGTAGTGAAGAAGTCTACAAAACAAGGACCAGTGAGTTGAGAATCTAGATGAGGTGATCGAAGAAATCAAAAGGCTGATGTTGGGGTCAGAACAAGAACTTGTCAGTAGGAAGAGACTGAACAGAGGAGGGCCTGCCATAGTAGTAGAGAAGAAACAACAATAGTAGAAAAAGAAGCAACAAGGAAAAGGAGTAGATGAACAACTCCAAGAGAAAGTATGGGACGCTGGAGGATCTCAAAAACATAGCAGAGGGAACCATGAGCAAGAGCTCATGATTTTCCTAGCCATGGAGTATATGATTCAAGAGGGATTTCTATTCAAGGGAAATCAATTATTGAAGGGATGGATTTTGTGTTGGGACCACCAAGACGCAAAGAGGATGTGATCCCATATTTGTGGTGGTGGATAGATTCTCAAAGATGGCACACTTTATCCCATGCTAGAATACCAGTGATGCAACACATGTTGCAGTTTTTTTCTTTAAGGAAGTTGTAAGACTTCACGACCTACCCAGAATCATTGTCTCAGACAGAGACACGAAATTTGTTGGTTATTCTTGAATAACACTATGAAAGAAGTTGGGGACATATTTTTCCTTCAACTCAGCTTATTGTTGCGCCTCTTTCGACACCTTAGTGAGAAAAATAGAGGTGCTTGCAATCTTAGTTGAGTTTTCTAAGCAGGACAAATGTAAGGAAAAGAGTTGGAGAAAGAAATATAAAAGAACAAATAAGAAATAAAATAACAACTAAACTAATGAACATAGGGACATAAGGACAAAAGAAACAATAAGACCCATGTCACCAATGGTAAGGTTGATATTAGTGAAAGAAAACACCAAGAAGAAAGAGGACTATGAGTCCCTTCTTCCTCCAAGGGAGGGCTCTTGGACCCCCACAAATAAGCTCTTCTTACAACTTTGAAATGAAAATGGTGAAATAATTCTTTGCTAATCCACTCAAGGGGTGAGATGGATTTCCCAATGTAATGTTGCTAAGATACTCTTGATGAGAATAGATGATTCCTCAAGAGAATAATAGCATCATAACTTTGCTATTGAAATTCCTTGAAAAATGAAGTGCACCCATGGCCTTTTTATAGCATCTCTTTGAGGTATTGTGCAACCAGCTTGTAGTAAGTAAAGAGGCTAATTAGGGCATTTCTAGGTCTTTGACCAACCACCCATTCGGATCCAGTCCAGATTTGAGTGTCAAATCAACTTGGAAACTGAACCAAAAGTGGGTGGGAGGCTGACCATTCTCATAAATGCATTGTTCTCACATGTGTGCCTCTTTTTCCGACCACAGTCGCGCATTGGGTGCATGTGCACTTTTACTGCATTTTTGTTTTGCGCATGTGCACGCGCGCCCTGTGTAGCCATAGTGCACTTTAATTTTGTCACTGGTTGTATAGTTTTTGACCCTTTGGAAATGATTTTATGGTAATTTTAGTCCATGGGTGACCTCATAACTATGTGGCGATGCTCAATTCTTGTAACCATTTGCGAACAAAATTTCCGTGATAACAGATGCCCCCTGATGGATGAGGTTAGGAGCATACGTATAGCTGAAATCCATCAATGTTTCTTCTACTGAGAGTGTCATTGTAAGAGAGAGAAATAGTGGGATTGTCAATAATTACCTGTTGGAGGGAGAAGGGAACCTGTAGAACCCAACCTTCCAGAAGGTGTGTAAAAATAAACTATGTACAAATGAGGCAGGCATGCCCCATGCTTTTGTTCATGTAACTCAAACATGAATGGTGTGTTGATGTAGACAACTGCAGCGCCCTCGAGGGTGTTCATAGTAAAGGTAGAAGAAAATTATGTAGAGGAACATACTCTGACCAGTAGGCAGTGATATCTGTAAGAAATATCACAGATTTTGTAGGCATTGATAGCCCAACCAAGTTCAGAGGTCTTCGGCAAATATAAGAAATAACTGCAATAGTTGCAAAGTAAGACCCACCATAACATGAAAAAGTGTTGAAGTCAAATTTTACGGGGGTCAACGACAGTAGGGAGCAATTGTGGGTCTCCCTGTGCCATCCGATATCTCTCATTGGAAAGGTAATGAGAGTCAAGATAGTGTCGCCCTTCTGGAAAACTCTGCGGATGTCGACAAAAAAGGGGGACGCGATTCCAAGAAGCAAAGGGCTTCATGAAATATACTAGGTGAGGTGAGGAACTAGAGGAGGTACATGGAATAAGTCAATATGTAGGAAGACTTAAGACTTCCCTTGGTTGGGGGTATATGTGAGGTATAAGTGGCCGCAACCGTTCAACTAAGTCGAGTGTCAGGGGGACAACAAGACGTGGGATAAGTTGTGCCAGAGGCGGGACAAAGTGAACAAACTCAGAGGGCAAAGGTAAGTGACCTGTGGGATACTCAGAGTATATGGATGATGTCAACAAGGGTAGATGATAAGTAGTGCCCCAACCAAGGGTGACATGGGTTGCGTTTCCAAAAAAGGGAACAAAGTCACCAAAGGTGATGACAACAAGGTATGGAAATGCTGGAAATAAAGGCATTTTTAAAATAAATAAAGAATAATGTGGGATGAGTGTACAAATACAAAAATGGGTGCCCCAATGTAATATGGTTGGGCCGGTGAGGGCACCATTATCTTGGAGAACTGGTGGAGGGTGGGGGCCCCATGGGTGGGTTTCTGTATGAGGTAGATGAAATGGAGGGAAGTTTTGCAGAGGGGCAAACTGATTGTGGATGAAATGGAGGGTTCATGATATTGCGGAGATGCAGTCAAAATAGAATTTGGGAGTCCACTGGGAAAGCTAGCAAAATGAGGAGAAGGAGTATGTGGTTGATTCACGACATGATGTAAGACTATCAGGACTCCCATCCCTAAAGGGTTGAAAAAACAGCATGAGTGTCGAAGTGCAAAAAGGTGCTATGAATGGGACAACTCATGTGGGTAAGAGTGCTATCGGGTGATAGTACCTAAGATGCATTGGAGGTGTCGGTACTGCAGAGCTGGAGATGGGGATCCTAGAGGAAAATGTCAGAAGGTGTGACTGGAGATGAAATTGAGAGTCAGAGGGAATGATTACATGCCAGTGATGATGATATACCTGAAGGGGTTGCATTGATGTATGATGACCAAGTACCTGCACACATGAAAACCAAATACCCGACGTGAACAATATCTGAAAAGAATCAATCATACAAGCATTTATTTGATAATTTTGAACATGAGCATGCGTACCTGGGCGGGGTATGAAAAAATAGTGCCTCGGGGGCTAAGGATAAGAAGTGGCCTGGGGACTATCTTGATGTAGATGATGGGATGCTGATCTCATGGCTGAAGAAGGATCGAAGAACGGACACCCGAAGCTCTCGGAATGGTGATTGGAAGTTTGGCGGAAAGGCCTATATATAGTTGTAGGGCCTACATTGCCACGTCATTTGTACTTGCTTCCAGAGTGATTGGACGAGAGGTATTCAGAGGAGATTTGGAGATTTTGGGAGAACGAGGCAGCCGATTCAGGATCAACGAGCTTCAGGTTAGTAGTTTGATCATCCTACATAGAAGTAGATTTTCCATTTCTGGGCAGGGGTTGTGCAGAGGGTCGTACAAATGGTTTTATGGGTATGGGCCCCCAAGTGCATGGGCGATTCAGAAATATGTGCGCACGAGTGCGTGCCTGTTATCCGGATATCCGCGCATGGGTGCGCCCGTAGGGGGGGTAAAGGCGCGCATGATGTGCACACCTGTTTGCTACACAACCGTACATGGGTGCGCGACTATGTAGTGGACAGGCACGCTGTGATGCACGCCTGTGTGCGTGATAGAGGCACATGGAGGCGCCCCTGTAGGGTGAGTAGGAATGCAAACATGCGCGCCTATGGGATGGACATGCACGCCTGTGGGGTGAACAAGCGCACATACGTGTGCGCCTATGGGTTGCACAGGTGCGCACCTATGGGTTAAACAACCACACCTTGGGGGCAAGGTTGACATGTGTAAAACTTATCTTTTTGATGTTTTTTATGGTCAATATGGCTGACCTAGGACTGTTTTATGTGGTTGCAGGCGATCACTAGGCACGATGCCAGTCGACTGGAAAGAGCGGGATTGGTCCCAGCTGAGGGATGCCATGGTGATTGAGGGGTCGGGGGTTCGTGCCACTTTGGCAGCCTATGGGCTATTGAAGTTCTTCGAGTGCCCATTGATACGGGCGCAAGAGTATCTCCTGCAGTTTCTGATCTAGATGTGGAGTTCGGACCTGCATTGTTTTATGGTGCAGGGAGAGTAGATCGCCTTCACTGCGGTGGAGGACATATACTTTCTGACTGGGCTCCCTTTTTCGGGGAACGCCCTTGCCGACGGAGCCGGTGTTACCTGGGGACATGTCGTTAGCGACATTGGGCCAAAGCTACTGCTCGAGGGAGAACTATATGTCAGGCTTCGTCGTGAGCATCTGGGCGATGGATGCTCTAGTGCATCGCTATGTAGCAGCGATGATTGTGAGGGTGTATGGGTCCCTTGCGATGCAATGGACCAGTGGTGGTCAGTTGACGGTTATGGGGAGGGCACTGGCCGAGGAGCACTTTGGTGGCCTGGTTTTTGGAGAGGGTGCCTATGTTGCACTCTAGGATTCTGTTGGGTGCTCCTGGGGAACGAGATCTGTGACTGAGGCGGTGGTCGACTATTTTGGTTCGCCACGAGGGTGGCGAGGGCGACCATTTTTTCACGGCTGAGGTGGCATAGGTGTGGAAGAAAATGCCGCAAGTTATATTGCAGTATCCATATGCTGGTGTTGACTTCTGGGGTGATTCGAACATGGTATTACCTCCAGGGGAGGTTTTTGATCATCGAGGTATGTTTATGATTTTGATATATTGATTTTTTGAGATAGCATGACATGTGTATTTGGTATAGATACTGATACTATCTTTTGGTTGTTGTGTATGTGCAGACGTGGGACCTCGCGGGCACGAGGTTGAGCTGTTGAGAGCGCTAGCTCGCCAAGAGCCGGGGAGACCGCCACGGGGAGCGTTGTGGGAAGGAGAGAGACGTCAGTGTGAGGATGCCGAGGCAAGACTATCTGAGGATGAGAGAGTAGCAAGGAGACACCGATTTGATGCCCCAGGTGTTGGGCATCGCATGTTCCTCAGGCGGATGCTGGAGCAGATTTTGAGGATATTCGCTATTGCTTGGAGGTGGTACTACAGGGTGTGCTTGAGGGCATGTGGTCACGTATATAGGATGAGGGCATCCTGGAGCAGTGTGTGGGAGTTCCGCCGCTGTGGCGGGCCATGGTGCGATGAGTAGTAGTAGCAGGTGCTGCTATGATCGGACGGTTACCTCCCGGTCCAGAGGGACCAGTAGTGGGTGGGGGACCACTGCCTGAGGGAGGGGTAGGAGGTGGTGCTCTAGAGGTACCTTGAGTGGTGCTCTATGTATTGTTGTATTTTTGTATATAGGTTGGTGAGCCCATTTTGGTGTAGTGGCACCAGTTTTGTATTGAGGTGCTTCGCTGGCCTGCGAACGTTTGTATATTTGTATGTAAACATTTTGATGACACTGTGGACCGATATATATATATATATATATATATATATATATATATATATATGAGTATACATTTTGGGGTCTATGTGATGTTTACATGTGTTTGGTTAATGTGTTTGATGATGTCTAATCTATATATGTTGTGACAGGTTTTTGATATTTTTATGTATGTGTAGAGGTATATTGATGAGATATATGCCAATCTAACACCATGTTAGCTAAGTTATCTGTAATTTGATTCAATTGTCTTGGAATATGTGTAAATGTAATGAAATCAAAATGTTGAGATAAAAGTCTAACTTGCAGGTATTTGCGAAAGAGGAAAGGATCGCGGATGCAATACACATTGTTGAGTTGAAGAACGACTAGTTGAGAGTCAAGAAAGACGCTAAGTTGACGAATACAATGATGTTGGGCATCGACGAGGAGGCCAATGCCGACAATGTATTCGGCTTGGTTGTTGGTGGCTGAACCCAAACATATGCCTCTAGAATGGAGCATTTCATGTGAGGGGGTATATAGGGCCCAATCTGCTGAAGCGAGATTTTGTGTCCAACGGCTGGCACCATCGGCGTAACCGATGTGGTAGGTCAGTGGAGGAGGCATATGTCAATAGCACAAATGATAGTTTAGACGTGAGAGATGGAAAAAAGATTAAAAACACTATAAAATAAATAACCTAAAGTAGAATGACTACACTTAGGTGTAAAATTTCTTTAAGTGTAACCCGTTGACGGGTTCTTTGAGAGAGAGGCCTTCGAGAGAGGCCAGGATGTATGCGCCTTTGGTGAGGCAGTGTTGGATAATGTAGGGGCCATGCCATAGTGACTCAAATTTACCATGACTGAAGGTATTGTGAGCGATATCGTAAGCAAGGACGAGGTAGCTTTCGTGAAATGAGCGAAGGTTGACATGGCTATCAAAGGTGGCTTTCGACCATTTTTTGGTCGTCTCATTGTTCTATAATGAAGATAAACGATATTCATCCATGGATTCTAAGTGCAACAAGCGCTTCTCCATTGGAGAAGTGTCGGGTAATAGCTCAATTGGGGTGCGTAAGGTGGGAATTTCACACTCGATGGGAAGAGTGGCCTCAACCCCATGGACTAGATGAAATGGTGTGAAACTAGTGGCATTTTTCACGGCCGTACGGTAAGCCCATAGCACGGAAAATAACATATGATGCCAAATGGTCTTATGTTTATTAACCATGCACTGTAACATGGTATTGAGGACCTTGTTAACTTCTTCGATCTATCTGTTAGACTGAGGGTAATATGGTGAGGCAAACTCGTGGGATAATCCTAAACGAGATGAGAGTTCGACGAAAATATCATTCTCAAAGTGTTTCCCATGATCGAAAAATAGTTGGAGTGGTACTCCAAAGCGAGATATGATGTGATTAAAGAAAAAACGTGTTGTAGTGTCAGCAGTATTGTTGAAGGTGGGCATAGCTTCCGCCCATTTTGTGAAGTAATCAACTGCGACAAAAATGCATTTATGTCCATTGCTGGATGGGGGATTACAAGTCATGAAGTCGATGCCCCATTTACAAAAGGGGCCGACAGTAATGACTGGGTGAACAAGAGAAGGTGGTGCTCGTGCTTTGTTGGCGTAAAACTGACATTTCTTGCATCGCTTCATGAACGCAATCATGAAAAAATGTAGGCCAAAAATAACCAGCTTGGATGATTTTCTGAGCAGTGGACATTCTCGAAAGATGGCCCCCGCATGCGTCGCTATGGCATTCATTCAATACTCTATCGGCCTCGTTGATAGTCAAGCATCGATGAAGTATGGCGTCGACCCCTCACCGATACAAGATATCTCCGATGAGGAGATAGCAGGGGGCTTGGTGGCGAATACGATGACGATCATCTCGTGAGAGGTGGTTACCGAACTTTTGGGTTCGAAGGTAGAAGAGGAGGTCGTCGTACCAAGGATCATCCGAAGTGATGTAAAAGAGATGTTCGTCGGGGAAGTCGGTATTGACGAAGGCACTGGTAGTATCAGAGGGGAAGGCCATGACAATTTTGGCGAGGACGAGAGATTTCTTGCCCTTGGGTGTTGAGAATTCAAGATCGTATTCCTGAAGGATAATGATCCATCAGGAAAATTTTCCATTAATTTACCGACGACTGAGAAAGTATTGCATAGGGTTGGAATCTGCTACGACCTTAGTCGTGCGAAGAAGAATGTAATGACGCAGTTTCTGAACTGCGAGGACGACTGCAAGGGCTAGTTTCTCTTCGTGTTTATACTTCAAGGGTGGCCCTGAGAGGTTTTTACTAACGTAGTAAATGACATGCTCATGATCGTCATCACCGATTTGGATGAGAAATCCTGCTACTGAGACAACTGATGCTGATATGTAGAGGATATAGTCACGATTGTATTCGGGTGCACTAATTAAAGGGGCATTGGAGAGTGCCATTTTAAGATCGTCAAATTATTTTTGGGAATGTTCATCCCAATGGAATGGGATGTCGTGGCATAGTAGGCGAAGGAAACCATGTGCACGAGTGGCATAGTCTGGCACAAATCGCCGTAGAAAGTTATCTTTTCCTTGTAGGCTCTGGAGTTGACGTAAATTTCGGGGAGGTGGAATTTCGGTGATGGCTTGGACTTTGAGGGGGTCTACGGTAATACCTCTTTGGGAAATGATGAATCCGAGGAGGCACCCTGCAGTGACGCAAAACACGCATTTGAGGGGGTTCAAGCAGATGTTGTACTGACGACACCATTGGAAGATGATTCGTAAATCATCAAGATGTTGGGTGTGCTTCTTGGATCGAGCTGTGAGGTCATCCAAGTATGCAAGGATGATATGAGCCAGATCATGAAAAATGTATGTCATAGCCCATTGGAAAGTTGCGCCAGCATTCTTTAACCCAAAAGGCATGACCCGATATGCAAAAGTACCCCAAGGGGTAGTGAGTTCGGTTTTGTATTGATCGGTTGGGTGGATTTGGATTTGATTATAACCAGAGAAACCATCCATGAAGGATAGATCCTCGTGTCCTATGTAGTCATCGATAATTTGATCGATGAAAGGTGTTGGAAATTTGTCTTTTGGACATGTGTGATTGAGATCGCAAAAGTCTATGCAGACGCAGATGGTGCCCTATTTTTTGTTAACGGGTACAGGGTTGGAAACCCATGTTGTATAGGCGATGGGGTAGATGAACCCAACCGTGCGTAATTTGTCAATCTCGGCTTTGATGGCCGCTGCTTTGGATGGGTGTAGCGGTCGCTGTTTTTGATGAACTAGGGTAATTTCAGGCCAAGTGTCGATGCGATGTTCGATGATCGAGGGATCAAGGCCAGGAATTTATGTGTATGACTAGGCAAAAATATCCCGATATTCTTGGAAGAGGGATTTATAGGCGGTGATTTCTGGAGGAGTGCAAGCGACACCAATGGTGATTTCCTCGACGACTCCATTTTTTATGGAAATATCGATTTTGATGGTCGGGGAAATGTTGGCCATGTTGCCTTCTTCAAAAGCATTAGGGGCCGGGATGGGGTTGTTGAACCAGTCGATATCCCCTGATGGGATAAAATCCTTGGTTTCGACTGTGTATATGGGGTGTTGGTTAGGAGGCGTGAAGGATTCCTGTGAAAAGAAGATTGCTCTATGGTGTAGCGCATTCCATGGGTAATCGGGGGTGGTTAGTTCCTCGAGTATGTCCTTGTCATAGTGAAATTGGCAGGAATACAAGGGGTCTAAGAGAGTGATATTGGTGACTGTCGCCGTGTGGTTGTCTTCGGGTGAAGAAGAAGAAGGGGGAATGATGCAATGAGATTGCGAGGGTTTGCTCGACATAAACCAAATATCGAAGTACTGAGGAGTACCAGTGGTAGTTGGAGGTAAAATTTTCATAGGGAAATGTATGGGAGAATTGGGGGGATTTGGGGGTGAATCCTCGGATAAGTCATCCAAGAACCATGGAGGCGTTGGGAGACCCTCGGGTTCGGGAAAAATGATATGAAGAATCTCTAGTGATGAGGTAAGGTCAACCATTGATTCTGTGGGGGGCACAGGGGTTTGAATCAGGGTCAATTGGCGTTGCCTGTATTCAATGATCATAGGACATTGGTATGTAAAATGATCAAGGGATTCACATAGAGAGCATGGGAATCTCATACGTTGATTGAATGAAGTTGTGACATAATGGATGTTAGTGATTTTTGGGAGGGATTATGTAGCTGGGTTAGGTTCGTTCTGGAAGATTTGGCGCAC
This sequence comes from Picea engelmannii, assembly GCA_009831015.1. Taxonomy (NCBI): domain Eukaryota; kingdom Viridiplantae; phylum Streptophyta; class Pinopsida; order Pinales; family Pinaceae; genus Picea; species Picea engelmannii. The sequence goes on along the minus strand of ML788272.1, from coordinate 553,018 downwards.
TGCGGCTAATGTTTGTCGGAAGCGTGGTAGTGCTGGGCAATGGTGTGTATAGTGGCCATATTTTGAACATATAGAGCAAGTGAATTTGGTTCGCATCCCTTTACTACTTGAGTGAGGGGTGGTAGTGGCAGTACTTGCTACAATGACGAGTGTTGATGGATTTTGATTGAGTGGAATCAAGTTCCGTAACTCCGGTAGAGATGGGTAGTTGTTGGTTTGGTGTCCATATTTCTCACATAGCATGGAAGGAGGTTGGATGCATGAGGGAAGTGGAGCTGTGGGTTCCTTCTTCTTTCACCTTTCCCCAGCTGTGGTAGGGAGGGTAGTGAGTGGGGGTGTAGAGGGTATGGTGGGAGTGAGTATGGGAATCGTCATTGGGATTCATTCCGTTTGGGGGGGAAGGGATGGCTAAGGGACCATCTCTAGTGGATGTAAATACCAAATTGGAATTGCTAACACCATATTAGGGAGGGTAAGCATTGTAGCTACTTGGAAATGTTGTACACCTGGGGGAGGGTAAAAACAGGGGATTTGAGCAATGGCTTGGGGAATTGTCTCCCAAACTGGGATATGGCCTTGGGGAGAGGTGGACTTGAGGATTGGTGGAGTTGACGAGTTTGTAGGAGGCTCGTGAGGGGGAAGCTCTGCGACCAGTGGGACATTAGATATGATAGAAGCCTCCCCAGGAGGAAGGGTATCCTCTATGTCAGTTTTGTTAGATGATACGACACATACTTGATTGGAAGGATGAAGAAGCGGTGGTGCACCATGGTAAGTTCCTAACAATGACGAGTCTTTGAAAATATCGGGACCCATTTCAATGAGTGGGTATGCATCATGACTCATGTGGATGAGAGGGAGAATGTTATCGATGTTGGTAGAAGGGTTAGGATCATAATGTGAGACTTGGTCAATGGTAATGATCTTCCCGTTATGGGGGAACATCATCATTTGGAAGACGGAAGAGGTAACTGCCTTCATAGTGTACATGTAGCTACGACTAAACAAGATATTGTAATCGAGTGGGGCGTCGATAACTTCAATGTCGATGAGAATGGTCTTGCCCCTGAGTTCTATGGGGACATTTTGGAAGAGCCCTTCAGAAGACGATGGTCGTCCATCATAAGCTCGTAAGGTAATGGTAGATGGTATGAGTTCGAGGGAACCAAGTTTCTGCCATACAGATTTGGACATAATGCATGTGGATGCACCTTCATCGATGATGCACCGATGAACTGTTATGTTCCAAATTTTCACTGGGATTTGAAAAGCGATTAGAGCGGGGAGGCGAGGTTCTCCACTATCAAGATCAAATGTGATGAGTCGAGTATCTGTAGGGTCGACTGCCCCCAAGGCGGAAAGTAATGATTTTTGCTGAGTGGGACAAGTCTGAAGGACTTCTAAGACTGACATGGTAGTCGAGGATTGTGCTAAGTCATCAACCAAACTGTAATTATGAGCCGCCCCATCCTGTGGGTTGTGGACATTCCTGTGCAATGGGATGCGAGGGATGTGAAGAGGTGGTTCTGCGTTCGAGCGAGGGATCACCAACGGGGGTCCCGTTGGTGCGAGGATTGTTTCTGGGGGAATGGGAGGAGGCTCAACAGGTGCATGGTATTGACGATTACGTGTTTGCAGAAGAATTTCTTCCTCACTGGTGAGGAGGATCATGTGATCTGCTGGATTGTTTGGATTGAGGTACTGTCCCAACTGTGGTAGGGTAAGTGATATCTCTTGTTGGGTGTTCATCACACCTTGGTGTGGAATTGGATTCTACAACACGGCTAGGGGGGGTTGTTGCACGTATTGTTGTGGGGCCTGCTGAGGGGTGGGTGGTGCTGGAGGATGTGGTAGACTGCCTGAGTCTTTCAGCTATTTAAAATCAGTGATTTGGGGGAAATGATGAGTATAATGATCAAACTCACCGCAAAGGGAACAAGGGAAGTTGGTTTTAATAGTATTGTTATTTCTCCCTTGACGCCTATTATTATTGCCCCCTTGGGGGTTCTGATTCCCTTGGTTCTGGGTGCCCCCAGTAGGTTGGTGTTGTTGGGGTTGATTCCCGCCTTGACCTGGGTTGTTATTGTTCCTTTTTCTTCCTTTCTTTTTGGCATTATTCGACGGGCGGGTCGGATTTTCCGTATTCAACTGTTCAAAATTTTGATATTGCTGGATGGGTGAGGGTTGAACAAAATTCACCCCAGTGTGAGGATGTGGAGGAGACATAGGTTGTGGAGGACTAGGAAATGGAAAGTATGGATTCTGTGGGGATAACGATCCGTAAGGTACATAGGAAGGCGTGGCACTTTCACTAGTACTATAAGTTGAGGTAGAGGGGGTACCTGAACTTGTTTGGATAGGTGGGTGTATGGGGGGTGCTAGCGATGGCCCACTGATGGGTGGAGGTATAAAAACATGGTATGGTTGTTGATAAGGGGGTGGGGGGTAATAAGAGGTGCCCCCATATGACAACGGATATTGAGGTGTGCCATACATTGGTGGTGGTTGGGGTTGAGGACTGTGGTGTGTGGTATTACCAATCAATCCGTCTACTGAGTGAGACATCCTGGGTTTGTCTTGACTGAATGGCATGGGTTTGGGGAGGTCAGAAAGTGCTATGTATAAGTACCCTGATTGTGAATAGATGAGGTCGTATTGTTGAACCTTACTGATGGATTCTTCTTCTGATTGAAGGAAGGTGGAAGCCACATCCTTACCGAGGAGAGATACAAGTGATATGAGAAACCAGTCAAGACACTGTTGTTTGGTGGTTTCTGCTTTGCACAAACTACGTCGTCTACGCCACTCGTGAATGTGATCAACGATATGTGTGGCTGAAGTTTGTTTGAAATTAGAGAGTAGTTCAAGACCATTGTCGTGGCGAATTGGTAATTCAAAGAAGGTCAAAAATGCTTTGGCCAAGGACTCGAAAGTCGCATGGGACCTCGATTTTTCATCTACATACCATTTGGATGATGGGCCAGTGAGTGTACGTTGAAATAATCGTAGTCTGATGGAATCTGTAAGGTAGATATAGAGGTAGTGGTGGGGCCCAAAGGGCCCATAGTGATAATAGTGGAGGTCATTCAATGTAAGGTGGACTAGGTCCACTATATTATTAAATAAGGCCCACTATGGTAGTTAAATATAATAAATGTAAGAGGACTTCTTAGAAGGTTCTACTTCTAGAAGATTCCTCCTCTAGAATGTTCTTAGGTGATGGTAGTACTATATAAAGGGGTTCAAGCAATGTAATGAGACATGAAGAGAATTATTTTATTTGGATATGAATCTCATTAGGAGGTTGCCCCCTCGAAGAGGCAAGTGAACAGGAGAGGATCCCTTCCATAATATGATCCATTGTATGGTGTTTCCCTACCTCAAGGGTTTGGTAATAAAAAAGTGTGGTTTCTTCTATATTTCTTTGTGGATCTATTGTGTATTCAATATTTGTTGTGATTATATATTCAGATCTGGTATTGGTTCTTAACAAGTGGTACCAGAGCACTTTCCTTGGCCGGAGTTGTGGGCAAATATTTTTTATTTTTGTAGATTTTTTTCCGGAGAAGAAAAAAGAGGGCCGCGACATTCCAGACATTTTCAGTATATTTATGTGAAAAATTTGCAGAAAAAAATTGTATATCTGAGTTCCTCTCAGAAAAACACCCAATTTGAAAAAAAAAATCATCCAAAACGGAGTCCGGAAGGTCAAGATATTGAGGTTTTAAAATCTGCAATTTTCAGGGTTTTTCTGCGGACGGCGGCGCAATTTATTTTTATTTCTGTAACATTTGGAGGCCGAATTTGCCCAAATAAATTACAGATCTGAGTTCCTCTCACAATTTCACCCAATTTCAAAAAACAAATCAGCCGTAACGGAGTCCGGGAAGTGAAGTTATGAACATTTTAAGTTCAACAGTTTTTTAGGGTTTTTCTAGAAAAAGCCGCGATTTTCTGCCGAAACTTCTTGGGTTTATTTTTTGAGTTTTTTCGTGTCGACTGTAGGACTGAAGAGTTCATAGGGTGCTCATATGGCTATTTCGTCTCAAAACTTGAAAGAAATTCTTGAATCATTCAAAGCCCAATTGGATGATAGATTGGATGCATTTACAAACAACCTCACACATGGCCTCACAAATAGCCTCACATATGGCCTCAATGATCGTTTTCGTAGTATTCAAGATTCATTGAACAACATGCAGGAGAGATTTCTTATGCAGGGTCTCATGCATGGATATAATCAAGAAAGATATGCTTGGTATGATTTTGAGGACGATTGTGATGATTGGTATATGGATAGTTGTCATTTCTGGGATGACAACCACTTCCATATTTTATTTGATGACTCTAATCCACCTTCTGTAGAGCACATCAATGTCCCAGATCAGGAGCTAGTTACCAGCGTTCAGTCTGCATATTCTATAGTGGTATTATTCCTTCCAAATTCTGCTATGACCCTTTTCCACTATGTGGACAGATCTTCTTATTTGGATCCACATGATAGGTGTCAGTCTTTGGAGCATCATTTGGAGTTGGTTATTGGGTTCCAAAATATTCTACGGGGAGTTCACATGAGCACTTGGACATGGGACCCGGGCTTACAATGGTGGTTGGACTAC
>ML788272.1:533588-548349 GCA_009831015.1 Picea engelmannii | reverse complement strand
AATGAGACATGAAGAGAATTATTGTATTTGGAGATGAAGCTCATTAGGAGGTTGCCCCCTCGAAGAGGCAAGTGAATAGGAGAGGATCCCTTCCATAATATGATCCATTGTATGGTGTTGCCCTACCTCAAGGGTTTGGTAATAATATTGTGTGGTTTCTTCTATCTTGCTTTGTGGATCTATTGTGTATTCAGTATTTGTGGTGATTATATTTGCAGATCTATTTAGGTTCTTAACAGAATCATCTATGATGTTGTTGGAAGAGCACCATAGGTGGAAAGTCATGACATGGTTGGCAAGGTCATCCCCTACCTTTCCTTCAAACTTGGGGATGTCTAAAGGTAGTTTGGTGGGCATTGCAGGCAATGTGGGGTCATGCAATATAGGATCATTGGTGAGTTTTCTTAGATCTGGTATGTTAAGAGAGGCCAAATATGGCATCTGCAGTGGGGGGGGGGAGGATTAGTTCTAGCCATGGTGTGAGTATGTTGTGAACCTGACCCTTGAGGGGGACTAGGTGGGTTGTTACTTCTCCCTTGAGAGGAAGTTGCCCCCCCACTTCCATGTAAAGGAGAGCAAGTGGATGGAGGACCTTGGGAGGTGGACCCAAGTAATGTGGAACCAAGCAAAGCTTATCCTAAGACAGTGGAACTCACATGAGTGTGGGAAGGTGGTGCCGATGAGTTGGTAAGACTAGGCACTCCCCCTAAGATAGGAGGGAGATTTAGTGAGCGTCTGGAATGACGAGGATTCTGTGGGTCCCCTATGATGTCCGACTAGCTGAGTGAATGTGTGCGAATGGTGGTGAAAGTAATAGATAAGAAAGAGCCTTTGTAATTTTTTGAACTTAGCACAATATATATCTAAATCAAAATGTAATCAGAAGTGCATCATACATAAAGTAAAAAAAAACATATATGTGGATAAGGGGGTTTTGTCCACATGGGGGAATCAAAGAAAACAAATGCTCTTGTCCTAAAAGACGTAATGTCCTTCCTCTCAAATAGCACTGGACCTTCCAATAGTACTCAACAGTGGGGTTTGAAGTCACCGGAAGAGAAACCAGTGAAGGATGAAATAATCAGTTATAATGAGGGGTAAAGGGGGCATATCTTGAAAGAGCTGGCGATATTTCCCAATAGCCACACAAAATCTGATCAAGGTGCAATTGCAGCCCACAATTTCCACCTAGGTAGATGTCCTAAAATTTGGTCACTAGGTACCTCGGTCAAAGTGCGACATTTAGATTTTTGGCCTAAGAAATGGGTCACGGGTTGGATCCCATCCAAGAGGTGGGTGCCTCAAGGGGGGACGCACAGAACAATCGGACCTCGACCTTCAACCCTTCACGGGTATCTCCCTACCTTATGGTGTTAGGAACACTTGACTTGGAGGATTTTCAGTTCCCTATTTGACAACTTCTATTGTTTTGACAATGAAAGAACTAGATAACGGGGAGTTATTTGGATGCCTATCCCCAAAATCCTACCTAGACTAAAAAAATTCTTTTGGCACCTCCTCTGGAGGAAAAATTTAGTGAGTTTTTTAGAAATTTTTTAGATGTAGTTGTTTGAGAGATTGGGGGTGTGAACCAGCCTCATTGAAATTAAATGGGAGTGGGTAATTTCATCAAGAAAAGGGTGAGGTGTTTCGGAATCCCTTTGGAGGAAACTTACTTTGACCTCCACGTTTCGATAAGAAAACTATGTAAGTGATAAGTGACTTTTGTGTGTGAATGAGTGAAAGTGTGCCAATGTTTTAATGAATTAGGTGCCACCTTGCTGCATGTGGACTTCGCTTGGTCCTTACAAGTGTTGATTACCTAATTAGCTAAATTCCTTTGGTACAACCTTGCGTAATTCAAAAGTCCCTAGGAAGCTAGCATGTGGACATGTGGGTCCTTTACTATTCCTTTAACTCCCTATTGTGATTTAATATAAGAAAAGATTTGAAACTATCCTAGATTGTGATCATGTGGGCATGTAGGGGCCCGTTACTAAACCTTTAAACTTCCCTAGTGATTTAATCTAAGAAAGTAAATTTCAACAGTATCCTATCTTTGTATTACAATCTTAAGATGTGTTTGAAAAAATAAACTAAGAGGAGTCCCAAGAGGGGTTGTTGTCCTCTCCTAAAGGTTTTAATTTTTTTAAGGGATATGAAATTGTCCTACAATCTTTTTATGATTCTCAAGGTCGCTTGGAGGCGCGAGAGAAGAGCATACTAAGCGATTTATATCCAACTTCTAGTCCCTGTTATAAGATAAATCCGTGAGTGCGGACACAAACCGATCTCCCTAGATCCACCTGGATCTAGAACAAAACAGGACATAATATACCGCTTTCCCTAGATCTAACTATTGAATTAAATTGGAAGTGAGAAGAAGATATGTACCTTGTAATCGCTTCCTTAATCTTTGTTGCTCCTGCTTCGCTCCAGCGCTCTCGTGCAGTCAAGATCAAAACAACACAAACCAACCAAAGTGAAAGCAAATAATATATTCAATAGCTAATCTATACATATGATCAAGGAGTTATGTAATAAAATAAATTTAACTTTATGGGAAAGAAACATATTACTGTATCATATTAAATGTGAAAGAGAGATTACAAACGTTGCCTTGATGTCATAAGGTCCCTTCCAACTGTCCTTCGTTCCCCACACACTTTGCTCCAAAGATTCTGAAACCATAGATCTGATAGCTACTCACAATCTATCTTGACAAAGAAAATCTTAAAGCCACACTAAGCAAGCTAATAATTCCAAGCCAAAAAACCCAAGCTCAAGCTCATCCAAGCAAACTTTCTCCATGAGAACTCATCTCCTTTTATAAGCTGAAGAAGATAAGGTGAGGAGGTTAGGATGATCCCACTAAATCATGAAAGTGAGTAAGATCCAAACCATTCGGATGCCACCTCACCATAGAAGCTTCTCCTTCTAGAAGATTCGAGAAACCGTACGTTTTTCCCACGTGCTGGAACGTTCGCACCCTAGCTATAGTGCAACCTGCGAACTGTTCGCACCCTGGCTATAGTGCAACCTGCGAGAATTGGTCATTCTCGCACCCTGCCTATATAGCAACCTGCGAATTTCCCTTTTTATAAGGTTTTTACATAGGAAAAAACAATTTCTTTTCTCAGGAGAAGTTCTTCTCCCTTCTCTCTTTAGGAACTCAGGCCACTGTGACCCCTCTGAAGGAAACAAATAGGTTTACATCATTAACGATCATAGGGATGAAGAAAATAATGTGTAACATCCCAATGCAAGTTATATGTGTTTGCAAATGATTCCAACTTATACTTTTAGTCAAAGCAAGCCATCCATGTGGCAAAATGAAAGCAAAAAAAAGGAAAAATGATTTTAAACCCCCTAAGTGCTTATGTGTTTTGACTAATCCCTTTATATGAAGAGGGAACTAAATGTGGTGCAGCTTAAAACATGCATGAAATCATTTTTTAGAAGGATAGGGGCCTTCCCCAAATCACAAAAACCTTACAATGTGTAGTTTTACGCACAGGTGCGTGGGTCTCAGTGTAGACAGAGGCACATTGAGTGCCTGTGCGTAGATTGAAATGAGCTCTTGGGCACAGGTGCGTAGAACAATACTGTGACTTAGGTGCATGTGTGCACGATGCACGTTTGTGGGCCAAAAAACCCACGCACAATAGACACACGGCTGTGAAGAAAAATTCTGGATGGAATTCTCTCAATTCAACTTGGAATTGGATGTTTAGCAGGTCGGCTTGGGCCGTTTAATGCACCTGAAAGTTAAATAAACCAAAAGAAGAGCTAGAAAAACCCAAATGGGGTAGGAAATTGATACCTCTCCCCAGTGGAGTCGCCAATCTATTGCACCTCTTTCGTCACCTTAGTGAGCAAAATAGAGGTGCTTGCAAGCTTAGTTGGGTTTTCTAAGCAGGACAATTGTAAGGAAAAGGGTTAGAGAAAGAAATATAAAAGAACAACTAAGAATTACACTAAGAAATAAAATAACAACTAAACTAATGAACATAGGGACATAAGGACAAAAGAAACAATAAGACCCATGTCACCAATGGTAAGGTTGATATTAGTGAAAGAAAACACCAAGAAGAAAGAGGACTATGAGTCCCTTCTTCCTCCAAGGGAGGGCTCTTGGACCCCCACAAATAAACTCTTTTTACAACTTTGAAATGAAAATGCTGAAAAAATTCTTTGCTAATCCACTCAAGGGGTGAGATGGATTACCCAATGTAATGGTGCTAAGATACTCTTGATGAGAATAAAGGATTCCTCAAGAGAATAATAGCAACATAACTTTGCTATTGAAATTCCTTGAAAAATGAAGTGCACCCATGGCCTTTTTATAGCATCTCTTTGAGGTATTGTGCAACCAGCTTGTAGTGTGTAAAGAGGATAATTAGGGCATTTCTAGGTCTTTGACCAACCACCCAGTCGGATCCAGTCCAGATTTGAGTGTCAAATCAACTTGGAAGCTGGACCAGAAGTGGGTGGGAGGCCGACCACTCTCATAAATGCGTCGTTCTCACATGTGCATGGCTTTTTGCGACCACAGTCGTGCATTGGGCGCATGTGCACTTTTACTGCATTTCTGTTTTTCACATGTGCGCGCACGCCCTGTGTAGCCATAGCGCACTTTAATTTTGTCACTGGTTGTATAGTTTTTGACCCGTTGGAAATGCTTTTGTGGTAATTTTGGTCCATGAGTGACCTCATAACTGTGTGGCGATGTTGAATTCTTGTAACCATTTGTAGACGAAATTCCAGTGATAACAGTTATTACCCTTAGACAGATGGGCATACTGAGGTGGTAAATAGAATCTTGTGAAAATTATTAAACCAGATCAGAGGGATCAACAGATCAAGAGAATATTCAGTGGGAGAAACAAATTCCTATAGCAGAAAGCCCAAAGATGGAATAGATCATTGATAAGAGGATTGATAAGAGGACCAAGAGTAGGACCTGTTTTGAATATTTGGTCAAGAGGAAGGGATGACCAATAGAAGATTCCATTGGGAGAGTGAAGCTGATATCCAAAGGCATGGAAAGCCGAGGTAGGAGCTCATGGACAAGAGTCCATGAATTTTTTTCAAGGGGGAGTATGATGCAAGAGCATCGTCAGCAAGTAGACGTGGCAGGTTAACTCAGCGCCTAAGGACCAATTCAAAATCTTGAACGTTGGCCAGTACTGCAATTTTTGAAGCTGATAGAAACAAAGGAGGAAAGATCACGTGCATGGAGACAAATTGAGCATGCATGATCGGGGAGTTGACCCTAGTCTCAATGTAACCGTAGTTAGATAGTAGCTAGTTTTTCTTTTGAAGGACCCTCTAATATAAAGAGATTTTTTGTACTCTTTAATGAGTTAGTTTCATAGAATGACACAACATTGTAAAAGTTGCAAAGAATAGTGAGAGTTGCAGGTAGAGGGGAAAAAGTAGAGTTGCAAGTAGAGTTTCTGAGCAGTAGTTGTTTTTTATTTTTGTTGTAACCATATTTTCATTTAGAATGAAGATAATCGAGGAAAATTGATCTAAATGTGTGAGACTACTGTTGCTTTCACTTCTCTTTTACTTTTGTTCTTTCTTTTCCAAGAATGAGTGAATCTTACTGTGAGTGTATGTAATTCAAAAATGCTTGCATAACTCAAGATCACTTTTCTCCATGAGCCGGTGCAAGGTGTGCACACAGTCCACAAGGAGTGCATCGACAAGGTCTATTTTGAATCATAATGCTCAGGAGGAACAACATAAGATTTTATTTGAAAAGAGTGCAAAGCGAATGCCACAAGGTGTGCATAGTCGTCTGCAAGAATTCAAGATCTTGCGCAAAGATCACATGCAAGGAGTGCATGATTCCAGAATTTGACTCAGATTCGAAGCGACTTTGTAAGAAGATGAACGATGAGAAAAGAGGAGCGCCAGGAAGGCATGAAGGATTATTTTTAAGAACTCTTTAATCTGAGATTAACGAATTTCCCATAAGATCAAGAAGTGCTTGGGGAATCAAAATCTTTAAGGATATCGAGCTCAGGAGGGGTATCACTTTTCAAGAAAGTATGGACGAGATCCAAGAAATGAACTCGTAGGAAGAAAAAGGCCAAAGCCTTTGAATCTTTCAAAATCCTTCTAAGTTGGAAGAAATCTTAATCTCAGGAGGGACAACACTTCCCAAGAAACTGTGGACGAGATCCAAGAACCAAAATTGCAGGAAGGACAAAGGTCAAAACCTTTGAATCTCCCGAAAATATTCTAATTCTGAAGAAAGTCCAAATCTCAAAGGAGAGGTAGTGTTTCAAGAAACGCAGGCGAGACTCAGAGTCATCGGGCTCGCAGAAGGATCAAGGTCGAAGCCTTCAACACTTAGATAATTCTTCCAAGATGGGAGAAATTCCAAGCTAAGGAGGAGGAGAGACAAATATCATTAGATCAACTGTAGAGGAGAGATATGGACCGTCCAATTAGCATCTAGACAACGAGAAGAAAGGGAAGAGGAGAAAATATCATAGTTGTTTGATCTGAGCAAAAAAAGATTGCAACCATTCGATCTTAGCACAAAAGAAAATATCTCATCTGTCAGATCTGAGCGCGTGGATCAACATCCGTTGATATAAAGGTAAGGTGCAAACACCTGAACCTTCTAAAGACAAGAGCCAAAGACCCAAGGATATGGGAGCCGCAGTAATCCTAGCCATCTATCAAGGAGGACACGTGGCTAGAGCTCAACATTTCACTGACTCACAGAGAAAGAAGGTCAAAGAACATAACTTTTCGAACTCGCGATGTGTGAAACTATGATTTGATCATGGTCATCCATAATGGAGGACACGTGGCGAGAACTCAACATTTTGCTGACTCGCAGGGTGGAAAGATCAAAGAGAAGATTCGAGAGGATTCACGAAGGGAGAACTCGGGAAAGGATCACAACCATTGATTATTCTGAATCCATTGAGACCGCCCATCGTCAAGGAGGATGCATGGAAAAATATTAGCATTTCACTGACTAGTGACTCAAAGAAGTCAAAGACATAGTTACAATAACTCGCGAAACACGAAATCGCGATTTGATCACAGTCGTTGATCAAAGGAGGGAGATGAACTGTAGATCTTGTCTTGTCGAGATTTCATGACTCGGGAAATCAGAGGCAAGAGTTCTGAGAACTCGCGAATCATGAAATCGTGATTTTATCTGAGTCGTCAGACTCAGGAGAGATCTAGACCATTGATTGTCCAGGGAGATGATTCACAAAGTACAAAATTGAGAAATATTTGAAAGTTTGGCCCACGGTCATAGAGAAGGGTCACGTCGGTGAAGGAGAATAGAGGGGATAGCATGTGCTAGGCTCTTGTCAAAATTTCAGAAGTCGGGAGAGTTAGAGTGACTCTCATGAAAAGACCCAATACGCGAAATCGCAACGGGCCATTCATTTAGTCAACTGGTCACAGCCGTGGTCACGTAAAGGAAGGGCTTAGCTAGAGAAAATCTAGTGTCAGTCGGGCATTGAAATTTGAACAATGCTCAAGAGAGAGCTCGTCGGTGCCATACACCCTATGTATTCAGAAGAAGGGCCTATGTAAGTTTATTTGGGGTTCAGTAGAGTCCCGAAGAGTCAGTCAAACTAAGTTTTTAGATCGATCCTAGACTGGAAGGTCGTGTAGACCTTATGATAGAAGGGGGGTCTGCATCAAAATTCGTCGGTCAGACTTGTATGTAGTAGAAATGGAATACTTAGGGGATCGGTACCCATGACAATTCTGACAGTCATAATGTAGATCACAGGCCTTTGGGAGGAAAGTGGAAATCGTGGAACTTGGAAGATGAAGGCTTGAATCTGTGAACCCGCGAAGTTGCAAAAAATGGTTAATTATACTATAACAAGGCGGTCGGTTAGACTCATGACATAGGAATGTGAATGGAAATGAAAACCTGTCAACCCATGAACCCATCGATTTTTGAAATACGACTAAGTATGGTAACTAGAAAGGGATAAAAGAAGGGAAAAAATAAAAAGGGGAACAAGGGTAAGTATAGAAGAGGGAAAATAAATGGAATAAGGAAGTTGGGAAAATATAAAGGGAAAGCAACTTTGGGAAGCAGGAATTGATCTCAATAGGAGGTACCCTTAAAAAAATTAGTGCCTTCCTCATGATGAGGGTAGTATTTCATGTAGTGGTCTTCCGTACAAATCATGTAGGTCAACTTCGCTTTCCCTTTGTTTTCAACAGTCGTTTGAGGTTTTTTATTCTCCTACTCATTAGAAGATTTTTTATATTTACTCTTGTTTTTCTTCTTGCCTCCAGTTTGTTGAGATGAAGTGGATTGGACCATTACCTCAGAGTTTTGAGAAGAGAGAGTAGTTTTGGTTTTGGTAACGTAACCCAATATGCCATCGACATGTGATTCTAGAGCAGGTCTTGATGGATTGTTCGACAGGTGAGGAGCATGAGGGATCATATCATAAAATGTGATAGATAGGGAATATACCAAGTCCAAATATTGAGCAAGAATGATGACTTTATCCTTAGTGAAAGCACCTCCCATTGCGACATCTTTAGTGATGGGTGGAAAAATTGACTTGGTAAACCAATCTGCCAAGAGTTGGTCCATAATCAAGGCTTTAATCAACCTTTGTCGCTGCCTCCATTCATGAGTATGATTAGATATGTGAGTGGAGGTGGATTTCTTAAGTGAAGTTAAAATATTTGTACTGGTTTCATATCTAATTGGCAGCTAGAAATGTGTCAAAAAAGCCATAGCTAAAGAGTTGAAGTTGCTAAAGGAATTTCGTGGAAACACTATATACCATTTCGCTGCTGCTCCTGTGAGGGTTCACTGGAAAAGTCATAAAAAAACCGATCCACACCGAAGTTCTCTACCACCTAACTATAATGTGCCTCCAAAATTAGCTTTCCACTCTCGCTTGAAGGAACACAAAGATGGTCTATATAAAACAAAGCACATCTTGAAGGTGGAATTCTAGGACTTGTTTCTCGATACTCAGGGTCTAATAAGTAGCAAAAAAGTTAGATTCATTGTTGTATAATTGTGGCCATCGAGAGGTCTTGTGCCAACATGAGTTAAGAACTGTGGTGAGGGCCACAACCAAGGGCCAAATGAAGTAGTCTACAACATGATTGGTGTTTCCCTTCTTGTACTTAATGTCCAAGTGGAATTGTTGTAGGTATGTGGAGAAATTATGATGGTAGTCATTCTCTAGATTTCCTTGTATGTACATAAATTTCATAGGCTTGTGATCAGTGTGGATGATCATTTCCTTGCCCATAATGTAGTGCTTCCACTGTCTGCATGCCTGCACAATGGACTACATCTCATTTTCATAGGTGAGATACTTGCAAACAACATTAGACAATGTTTTACTACAATAAGTTACCAGAACTCTCTGCTAAGTGAGGAAAACATCAATAGCACATTCAGAGGCACATGTCTCGACCTCAAATAACTATTGGAGATATGACAATGTGAGGATTGATGTGGAAATGAGGTGGTGTTCTAGATACTGAAATGATTTCTATTGTGATTTAGACCATGAAAACTTGGCTTTAGCTCTTCCCTTGGTCACTTGGCTTAAGGTCTAGGCTATATGAGAGAAACCCAATATGAACCCATGGTAGAAGTTGGAAAGTCCTAAGAAGCTACAGATCTTTGTCAGATTCATCGGGGATGGCCAATCAAAATTGAATTTGATCTTGGCTAGGTCCAAGTGCACCCCATGTTCATCCATGATGTATACTAAGTATTGGATTCTCTACATTCTGAATGAGCATTTCTCTAGGTTGGTGTATAACTTGTGTTTCTGCAAGGTGCTCATGACCTGTTGAATGTACTGTAAGTGCTCTACCCATATCCAGTTGAAGATGATGATGCCATCCAAATAGACCACCATAAAAGAGTTTGTTAATGACCAAAATATATCATCTATCATCTTCATGAATATCTTTGGAGCATTAGTCAAGCTAAAAGGCATGGCCAACCACTCAAAGAGGCCTTCTTTATATTTGAAGGTTATATTCCATAAATTAGTTGGTTCTATCATAATTTAGTGATATCTTGACTTCAGATAAATATTGTTGAAGAAATTGGCACCCTTGAGTTGATCAAGAATATTGTCAATTTAGGGGATCAATTATTGGTTCATGACAATGATTTTATTCAGGAATCTATGATCAATACAGAGCCACCATGTCCCATATTTCTTCTGCACCAACACAATTGGTCTCCCACAAGGTGAGGAGATCATTCAAATGCGACCCTTTCAGATGAACTCATGAATTTGATGCTTTATTTCCATATTATTTAGAATGGAGTGTTTATATATTGGACCATTAGGAAGGGGAGCACCAAGTATCAAATCAATGATATGTTTGACCTGAAAGTGTAGAGGCACCCCTACAAGTGAAGTGAAGAGGTTGTTGTATTACTCTACAAGCTTGTCCATATGTTTATGTTGTGTAGAGATACCTTGTGTTGAAGTTGTGGTGGTCATAATGACCTTTCATTCACATTCTAATCAAACCATGAAGATAACAAACTTTGCAGTCTATGAGATTAAGTTTAGGCATTGTTTTGCCGAGATCAATGAAATTGTAGTAGTCAAAACTATCTCGAGTAACCTGTAGGGATGAAATCCTAAAGTGATAATGATAGTATGGGTTCAAGACTCATAAACAACATGGCATTTCCACATATAAGGTTGTATTAAAAGAACATCACAAACTTCAAGTGGGAAAACATCACACAATACCTCATATTTGAAGGGATTGATGCCATAGGAAAGCGACATTGCTCACTGACGTGAAGGTATCTTTGTTGGCACAGGGGCAGACCCAGGGTTCAACACTCAAGAGCGCACCAAAAAAACCCTAACTACCAGCCCTTTCTGCAACACCTGCGAAGCAGATGAAGTCTCACCCGAGGTAGAGGCAGGGGTGGTTGCAGGACTCAGATGTCTGCAACCTTAGCTGGGACACAGATCTGTGATTATATCTTTTACAGGGCACTTAGCATAGATCATTCATCAATATTTAACCCTTATGGTACTTCACAGATATGATAGAGCATCGCAGTGAATACTTAGACAAAAGATGATTCAATACTTAGCCACATAAATATAGATTAGATTCAATAGATCAAGCACTAAGCATCTTATATATCATATCTATCATTCATTCATATATCATAAGCATAGAGCATAACTATATCTATTTAATCAAATCAATTACTTAGCCAAGAAGGAGATAAACACATTAGGTCAAAGCACAGAGCACAATACACAAAGTTACCGTGGTTCACCCCTACCCTGGGACTACATCCACAAAGTCTTCTTCTTTATATTATCTCGGTCAAGCGGTTATAGCACATAGCTTCATTAACCCTTACTTCGTACAGGACAATAGATCTGCACAACTCACTAGATCCTTCTTCCTTTCACTTCAACACAAAACTACAACAACTTGCACTTAGCTTTTCAATCTCCTTACAATCATGCACAAAGCACTTGCAATATACATCCAATCACACAGATCCAGCTACTAGCACTAAGGCTTTATCTATACATCACATAGATGTACTACTACTCCTACTTACATTGCCTAAGTATCTATTTATAGATTAAAAAATGGGCCTAAGAGTGGGTAAACCCACTGGCTGACATCCCTTTCCCTTTACATCAACCCAGAACCCTAAAAGGGACCCAAAAATAGGTCTTACTTCCCTAATTTCTGCTTCACGTTGTGCTCCATCTTTGGCAAGATGTTGCAGTCCAAAAAATGGTCAAATATGACCAAGTATTCTTCAAGACTTGATCAAGGGCCAATAGTCCCCCAACACTCACCTGTGACTTGTCCTGAGTCACTCTGTTCTGATCAATTCTGCCTTGAATGCCTCGAGCTTGGATCGAGCTGCTTCAAGCTACTGCAGTGCGACAACCTCTTTCTCAGTAAATTCCTGGATCACTGTGTCATTGAGTGGTCCTTCCAGGCGCTATTCTGCAGTGATGACAACCTATTCGAGTTCAGCTCCCTGGCTTTCAAGTGCAGTGAAAATTTGGCATGCCTTTTCTTGGATTGGTTGAAGTTGTTGGGAGACTTCCATCACTTTACTTTGCAACGTATGTGCCTATTGTTGGGATGTGTGTTGTTCTACGAACCTCTTCATTCTTTCGACTAGGGTTGTGCCTCCAATGTCTGCAATTCTAGATTCTCTGTGAGGGTTTCATAAGTCTAGGCACTTCTAGCGCTCAACTGCTTTCATTCCAAGGCAAAGATTTTTAATTGGCCAACTGCGCTTCGAGAAGTGGCCTCTCTTAGTTCTCTTATTTATTGGGGGGTCTCGGGCATGGTGTAGAGCTCCAGATCCATGATGCGATGTTGGAGTTTCTGGATTACTTCTTCTAGTTGGGTCACCTGCTATGGGAGACGGTTTTCCATCTTCACTTCTATGACTGCCAAAGAGTGTAGTGCCTTGTGAACCGTTTTCTGTACTTCAAGTTTCTCTTCTAGCAACTGTGCCTTTTCCTCGTCCCACTTCGCTTTCAGGGAAATATTTTCCTGTTCTGCGTCATTTTGTTTTTCTAGAAGTACTTTCTGTGCTTGCATCAAAGCCTGGGTGGCTTGTGTTGTATCTTCTTGAGCTCGTCGAAGGTGAGCTTCGACTTAATCAGTGATCTGGTGTAATTGAGTGGGCTCATCACTTGTTCTTGATGTTCCTCTTATCAAGGGTGTTGTAGAAACTGCTTGGCTGGACTAGAGTGTTTGCTGCACTTCTTTGAGTTCGCCCTTGATTCGGTTGAATAGATCCTCCTGCTTTGCTTCTTTCTTTTCTGTGAGCTCTAGTGAAACATCATTCAGTGCGACAATTAAGAAGGCAAAGTCATCCGAGGTAAGGGTAGTTTTAAGCGTTGTCCGGGTGGCCTTAGATTTATTTCTTGAGGAGGGTTTTGGTGGCATCATCTTTATTTTCATGGAGGGATCCTCCTCCTTTCTAAGTGGAGTAACCTCACCTCTATTTTTCTCAACTTCTGTACCGCCTAGCTCGTCACCATAACCTCCTTGTATAGGTGAGATCGAAGTAGTCTTCGTGGACATGCTAGGGAGATCTTCAACTTCGTCATCCTTCTTAGTCCTACTTGGCCCAAATGTATTTGGCATAGCTTCAGGGCTTTCCTCATCGAACATGTCTGTGAGGTCCTCTACAACAAGGAGGTCCACTGACCACTCCTTGGTAATATCCTCCAAGTCATCTTATGTTAGCTTGTAGTAGGATTGGAGTTGTTGTTTATGTTCATCACCGCATGCTGTAATATAGGTGAAGTGGTGGTCCACGCCTAATTTCATCAAAGGTATAAACCTATGAAGTACGTTTGGGGTGATTCGCTGTGTAGACTAAATTACATTCTTCAATTGGTTGAAGTAGGTGTGGAAGAAAACATTGGACTGCCACTGCTTGTTCATGTTGTTGGAGTACCACAATGTACATAACTTCGCGGCTAGTGGTTAGAAAGGTTCGATCTCTAGAAAAGTGGCTCCCTCTGGTAGCTCCCAAGTGATGAAAGCAATGCATATGAACAACCAACTAAAGTGGAACTCATACCCTTGGTCTTGCACTCCTTTGCAATCCAACTCTAACTAGTTTACAAGATACTGTGCCCAATTCATATGTAGTCCCTCGACGCACTTCCCTGCGAGGTCAACTATGAAGCTAGTCACCTGTGTTGGTCTGTTCTTATGAACTAACTTGCTTGTGATCAGCTGACATGCAAGGCGCACTACACCACTTTGTATATAGGCTACCTTGTAGCCTCACGTACCCTTCTCTACATCGCCATAAGTTTCCTTTATCCGCTGTGCCAATGCTCGATCTGAGGTCTTGCCTGGGTAAAATTCTTGTGGGTCAGGGCCTTGCATGATAAGTCCTGTGATCTAATTGATGAGAGTTGGATCCACAGTGATGTAGCGGTCCAACCATAAGTATCCACCGTGGTAGCAAGACAACAACAACCTGATGCATGCGTTGACTTCCTGGTGTCTATCGAAGTGAGGGATCTTCGTTATGTTGAGTAGTGTAGACTGCGTGAGGTTCTGGGTCCAGGACTACAGGACAATTTTAGGATTTCTTCCTTTGGTCTTGGTTAAATATTTATGCGAAGCTAACATGCTATAGGGTTTGCGATATCCAAGGTTAAAATCATTAAATTTCAGTACTGCAAGCTTAACCTGGTTAGCACGTACCATGCACACCCCTTTCGAAAGACACGTGGTGACCAAGGTGTACTCAAAGTCTCTGGGTACACTGTTGCGATTAATATTTCCACTCAAAGGTGGTATGTAAACCGACAGAATGTGAAGGATCATCTTGGCGTTTGCAATATCGTCTTTGTGCTTTGTTCTTGTCTCAGTCATGGTTCTGGAAGGTCCCGATCTATGAGTAGTGGAGGGAGAAGCTTGGATTCCTCCTGTCGATGATGCTTTCACACCTACATACATCCTTCTCTCTGACATAAATCTCTTATCCATTAGGTCAATCAAAACTTCTTCAACTGCTTTCTCAACAACGCTGAGCTCGTCCGACATACAAGCTTGGGTCCACTAGCTCAGGTGTGAAAATTGTTAATGTTTTATGCTGATATTATAGTTCTTTGCATTTCATAAAGATAAGAGCATAATAAGCACAAGATCACTGAGAAATACACATCCACAATAGACACAACATTTATCCTGGGAAACCCTCTAGGGGAAGAAAACC
>ML788272.1:455173-510523 GCA_009831015.1 Picea engelmannii | reverse complement strand
ACGGGAAGACAAAGAAGGACACCGGAAAATGGTGCGATTTCCACAAAATCCCTTGGCACAACACCGATGAATGTCGCTCAAAACAATCATTGGTGGCCGAGATCAAAGACAAGGAGCTGAACCCTGATTCAGAATCTGATTCTAAAAATATTGGTAAAAGACAGACCATCGACGCAGACCCCACTGCTATTGTCGCGACCGCAACAATTCAACTAGAAGAACCAACAGATCTAGAAGAGGGGGAGCACCTTTTTCATTCACAGATGTGGGTGAAGGGGACCCCGTTGCATTTTATTGTTGATAGTGGAAGCCAGAAGAACCTCATCTCAGCAGAGGTCGTCAAACAGTTGGGATTGTCGATAACACCACACCTGCAACCATACAACATCGGGTGGCTTCGCCAAGGATGAGATCTTCATGTCAGCCAACAGTGTTGATTGTCATACGACATCCAACCCTTCAAGGATGAGGTGTTATGTGATGTTGCCCCACTGGATGTCTGTGATGTTCTCTTGGGCCAGCCATATATGTGGAAATGCCATGCTATCTATGAGTCTCGACCCCGTAGTGTCATTATTACTCTTGGGGGTCATCTCTATAGGATACCAAAGGTAGTTCCAACTACTGCCCCACCTAAACAGTGCTGCAAGGTAGTATCTCATACTACAAAATTCATCTTCTCCACAATCTGTTGAAAGGGTGAACAGAAGGATACTGCACCCACCACAGCTTCGGCCCAAGCACCTTCTATCCAACAGAAGCAGGTCGATAAGGTTGTAGCAAAGCACGAAGATTCCTTCTGCATACAGTCATCTAAAATATCCAGACTGGTTAAAAAGTTCCAAACCTTCTAGCCAAAGGTTCGTGATAGACTTAAACAAGTTAAGCAACACCACTTCTCCAACAAGAAAAACAACTCACCAAGATGCAGATTCAACAAACGTTTTTCCTTCTCCCCCGAGAACTCAACGCAATGGATACCATTGATTCCTAAGGAGGGAGGATTGATCCAGGTGGATATCGGTGGCCATCCACCTTTTCCAACTAGCTCAAAACAGCTTTATGGCAATTTTGGCAATTTACTATTTTTAGCAGGTTTTAACTTCCGGGGCCATTTTGAGGGCCTAAATGAAGGTTTTTCGAGATCGAGATTCTCAATGATAGCCAAAGGAATGATTGAGCCCCCAAAATGAATCTCCTCAACGATACCTTTCCAACGAGCTATCACACGCCTAACACAGAGATTGTATGCAAAAGTTACGACCCCGGGAAGTTGATGCACCAACTTACCCAAATGGGGCCCACATGACTTTTGGCACTTCATCTCCTAGGGTTAGGTTTTTGGATGTCTAGGAATTTTGGCATTCCCGTTTATTCTAAAAAGGCCTCCAGAGCCTCATTGTAACCATCTTCTTGTGAATGTGAGTAGCCATCACATCTCTTCTCAGAGATAAGCTGCCACCATTCTAGCGAGTCTCTCACTCTGTATTTTTACAGTCTCTGTACATTTCTTTGATTAATAGAAAAAGTGTATTACTGTATATCTGTGTTTATGGTTGCATCTCTGATACATTTCTATTATATTATTGAATATTTGCAATATCTCTGTACATTTCTTTATTATATCTTCGCTCTCATTTCGTGCCGAAAATAATCCGGATCAACAATGCCATCCAATAGAACACAATTGTGTCTATTCGTAGTAGTAAAAAACTACTATCCAGTGGTACACAACCACACCAAGAAACACACAAATACTTAACAAGTGACACATAGTCACAACTAGTGGAATACATCCTCCACAATGGCATAAAACTATTGTCCAGAGACATACAATCTCCACATTAATCATATAATCTGATATCAACTTGCATAACGATATTATGATACAAAATGAGTCATCTGGACCATTCTTCCACTCACATCTGTGAGATCTAGAAGAGCGTCTTCCCTCAGAAGGTAAAACATCAGCCATGGGCTATCTGGACTATTGTTCTCAAGCATAGAAGAATGATTGTCCCTAATTTCTGAGCCTTTATCATTCACCTAATTGGGTCATTCCTCCAACACTAATCATAGTGCAACCTAGAGAGAATGAGTCTTCCTTAGGGAATTCCTGCCCTTGATTTATGAAACTAGACCATTCACCTAATTGGGCCATTCCTCCAGCACTAATCACAGTGCAACCTAAAGAAAGAGTCTTCCCTAGGGAATTACTTTCCTGCACCAACCTCCAAAATAGACCATTCTTTGAAATTGATCACAAATGCGAACTTTGAAAGAATGACTTCCTGATGAGGCAAGCCATTCTACTTGACCACTAATCAGAGTGACTACCAAGAAGAATGATTGTACTAGACCATTCCCCCACACTGGCCACAAGGGGAATAACTGTCTATGGTACATCAACAATCTATCAGACCATTTTCATCATGAAAATGACTGTCTGATCTGGACCATTTTCCGAAATGGAAAATGCCTTTCCATCAGAAATCTCAAACCACTTTCTGAATTGGAAAGGAACTGCTCATCCTAGACCATTTTTCGAACTGAAAAATGACTGTCCATAAATCAATAACATATCAGTGCTCCCTCCCAACTTATGGACTTCATCACGAAGAATCTAATGCTCGATCTCAATGTACTTCAGTTTGTCATGGAACATTGGTTTTCTCTGAAGGCTTCATATAGCTCTGATCCTTACAATATATCATGGTCGAATCCAGTACTTCTGTTTTCTAGTATCTCATGACATCGTGGAAAATCTCAAATTGAAACATATCCAAGTAGAATTTCTTTTGTCATCATGAGAGTTTTCCATGGATTAACAATCCATCAACCTAGACTTCCGAGTAACCATTCTGATACACTATTTCTATCATAGAAGGTTTTCACCATGCTTCTGTTGTATATGAGATAATTTGAATCAATTTGTTTGAATCCATACAAGGTCTTCTTATATTTTCATACATGGGTCTCTTTCCAGTATAAGATTCTTTATCACTTTCTTTGTTGGGAAGAATAGTCTTTTACATGTGAATTTCAATCCATGGATCATGCAAGAGGTATATCTGATTTACTGGAACAAGTTGTCGTCATAGTCTTCTGGAAGAACCTCTAGTTTTGAATCTCACAATGTTTCTATTCATAAGTCAACTTCCATTTCTCCAAGTTGGTAGTCTTATTATTCTTGGTATCATACCCGGTTGCTTTGGTTTTTCTTTCTTTCTTGTAATCATCATGTTCTTCCTCATGTTTCTCTTTTTCTCTTGGGTCCATGGAGTATTCTATAGATTCCATGCCTTGAAGGCTCCAAATTATTCCTTTCATCATATGATCATGGACATATATGGACAACCACTGATAATTTAAGGCTTCTTTTCAAAGAAGAGTTCTTCTCAAGTCAAACTGAACACGTGTCACTTATCATGGATGCTATTTTCAATGGGAACATGGACATATAATTCATAATCCTCAATGAATCATATCATTTAGGATTATCTCCCTCCTAATCCTTTATTCATACATGAATGCATGCTCTTCTTTTGGAATTATGTAATCATCTCCCTCCGTCTAAGAGAGTCCATGCTTCTGTCTACATCCTTATTGCTTTTTGCAAAGTGTCACAATTATTTTTCTAATTTCCTCTTGATTGCTGACTTCTTTCTGTTTTGACTTCTTTTGGGTATCTTCATGTTTGATTCTGATTTCAAATTATCTAGTAGTTGTTACTTGTATAATAGTTTCCACATGAATTGATACCAAGGATTGTCAACGTACTTCATATTTTCATGTGTATTTCTTGACTTGTAATCATCGTGATAACAATCCATATCTTGTTATTCTTCCATAAGTATTGTTTCACTTGAACATCTCATCTTCTAAGAAATAGATATGTATCATATGTACAAAAACTATGTAAACATCATATGTACAATAACTTTGAAGAATATTGTTACCTTGACTTAGAAGAAGAAGTTTGTTTTATCCTGCTTGGCTTTCTTTGAGGGTTCCCCTTCTTCGACAACTGATGCTTCGTCTGTTTCCTTCCTTTTCTTTAACTCATGACAGTGGTTCATGTAGTGGCCATATTTTTTACAGTTGAAGCATTGTATTTTTGACATATCCTTTTCTTGATTTAGTTGATTCCTTAAGCCGAACTTCTTCTTATTCCTGAAATTCTTGAACTTTGTTGTGAAGGCTTGATCTTCCTATTTATTTTGGGATTTCTCTTTTGCATTAGTCCTTGATTATTCTTGTGCAAAACAATTCCAAAGTTCTTCAAATGTGGGATACTCTTTTCTTGTGTTCATGCTTGCGGAAAATGCATCCCATGTCTTGGGAAGGCCATTGAGTATTATATTTACCAGTTCCTTCTCTGAAATGATTTCTCCAATAAGTTGTAGTTGATATCTTAACTAAGAGATTATCAAAAGGTATGATGTTATGTTGTCATCATCATTCATTTTCATGTCACAGAGCTCATTATTCATACTCATTACTTGTCCAATGTTTCTGACTGATACGTAGGGTATCAGTCATAAACATTGGACAAGTAGGGTATCAATTGGTCTTTTATAGAGTCCACTATGATACTCATATTGTTGATGTCATTGTCCTTTAACTTTTCCATAACTACAATGTTTTGAGGTTCCTTCTCTTTTCCTCCTTCAACTTGTGGTTCCTTGATCTTGTTTTTCACAATATCCAATACTTTATTCTTGGTAAGGATGAGGTCAATCCTTTTCTTCCATGATATGAAGTTAGAAGACCCTTTTAACTTGTTTTCTGGCTTCATAGAATAAGTCATGACTTCTTTGATTCGATCAACCTTTGACTTTGACTTGGTCAACCTTTGAATTTGACCAAAAACTCAAACTTGATGTCTGATCTTGCCGAGAGTCCCAGTAGGTGTGCTAAGTTAGGTCGCACTAGGCTATCCATAAATTAGGTCAATCTCTTCACTTACGGTGACTCAACAAGAGGGTTAGGGTTTCATTGGTGTGGCAAAACATTTGACTGCAAATACAACTATAAAAGAGAAAATCCTCCCAATCTATATTCCAGTGGTTAGACTATCTGAAGATAGTGTGGGCCCATAACCTGTTAGAAAAATAGGAGTGCTCGTTTCACCATAGAAAATATATCAATATTGTCACCCAACCATTGGCCGAAGACACCCTCGAGAACCTTATCCTTGACGGAGAGAATAATTCCAGAAGCAACCCTAGAACCAATAGCCAATCAATGTAGCGTACCTCTCTCCAGAACTAGCGCACAATGATGGGTGTTCTATATGCACTAAAAACCCTCAATTAAATTTTTAACCTGGGGTAAGTAAACTTAGAGTTGTAGAAAAATATACACCAAGGTAGAAGGGCTGGTAGTATTATAGTCTAACTTAAGGAAGTGGCTATCTAAAGGATAATCTATTCAAGCAAAGACTACCAATGAGCAAACCCTACTAAAGAAACTTAAACTATGCAACCTAGGTAACCTTTGGACAACGGATCGATGGATAGTCCTAATAAAGAAAATGACAACCCTACTTAAAGAAAACTATTTAAGCATAAAAATAAGAAAAGAAAACTATTCATCTAATAAGCAAATAGCGACAACAAACTATTTTAACTAGCCTACTTAAATTCAATAAGCAACTATCCTGTGAAAGCGAGTAAATAAACAAGTAAGCAACTATTCTATTAAAGCAAGTAAGCAAGCAACACAACTAGCTAACCTACGATAACTCCTACAACAAGTAAACTAATTAATACTCCTCAATAAGTAACTAATTAAGCTAAGAAACAAGTGAACTCTATTCTTAAATGAAACTTCACAACTACTTCTAATTTACA
Source organism: Picea engelmannii (assembly GCA_009831015.1). Classification (NCBI taxonomy): domain Eukaryota; kingdom Viridiplantae; phylum Streptophyta; class Pinopsida; order Pinales; family Pinaceae; genus Picea; species Picea engelmannii. The sequence continues at coordinate 504,668 of ML788272.1, read as the reverse complement.
AAAGGAAATCTACTAAATTGAAAGCAAAGAGTAACTAACAACTAATCCTTGATCTATGATAAGCAAATTACTCTTTAATCTACCAAAGAAAGAAGACTATCTATCCTACAACAACAAGAAAACTATCTTCTACTCTATGAAAGCGAGAAAACTATCTTCTACTTTATGAAAATGAGAAAACTATCTTCTTACTCTATGAAAGAGAGAAAAACTCAAATATAGTGTTGATGGTTGTGTGAATGTATCTGGTGTCTTATAATATCATGATGGCACTTAATAATAAAAGAAATTCAAGAGGGATAAACTCGATATGACTTCAATAGAAAAGTGAAAAGTGTGAAGTAAGCAATCCAGTGAGAACTTAGCCATTATGAAAACAACATCAACTATCTTGCATATCCATGTGATTATATAATCATGCATTAACCATCAACAATAAAAAGAGATTATGCTATGAAATTCAATTGCACTCTATACTATGTAAGCAACTTATACTATACTAAATTCAATCATTAACTACAACTTGAAATTGCAACCTAAATCTAAGCAAGAAATTGCATAACATAAACTAAACTAACAATTCAAATTGCAAAAAGGGAAATTCTCATAAACAAAATTTAAAAACTATTCTAGCATATGACAAGTAATGAAATAAGTAAACTAGCTAACACTAGGTAATAAAAGACTAAATAGCAATTGAATAAGAAATTTGAAAATAAAAACTAACACTATCACTATCCATCCACCGAAACCCTGTCAAAGAAAGCATGAATTAAAATTTTGTTCTAAAACTCTGTTTCAGCATGAAGAAAGTCTATTCTACCATCTAACTACACATGGGGTTAGTGTCTAATCTTGTAATATTGTTTCTATCATCTATAAAGTCATTGCATATTAACAAGATTCTTCAAAATAATGTGCAAAAGCTAAATTAAACCAATTAAATTATAAACAACAAATTAAATAACGAAGAAGTAAAATAACATTTCATATACATAAAATGAAATAAAAATGCATCTACGCTATCCAATTCACAAATAAACTGATAATATAGTTACCCAGACTGTTGGTGGGCCCCCCAACAAGTCATGGTCACTCCTCAAATGCACACCATGAACTCAACAAAGCGATTTCACCATTACAACTTAAAAACACAGGTTTACACAATTCTAGCAAAATGAAAATGGAAAAACAGAGCTAAAATTTTAGTTTTCTCTAACACATGACTTCTTAACTTCTTAACTATTATATGACCACCACGGTGGTATTTATAAGATTTACATACTAAGAGGTCGACCATTGGAGGGTCAAACCTCTTCTAAAAATAGTAAATTACATTTAATGATGCCCTAACTGCCGAAATAGAGTGAGCCAATAATCGTTCACCATAACAACCCAAAATCGAGTTGTTAAGAGTTCAATAGCTCGAGGCCATAAGCACGAGAAAAACCCATGTCTTTGATTCTCCCATCACTGGCTGCCAATACCATAACCGCCAAATCGCCCATCATTTTTCTGCAGGATGGAGTGTCATACGCGTTATCACCATAAAATTATACTCGAGATATGAGTTTCAAATTTAGTGGAGGACTAAAGCGATGTGGAGACATAGCATGATTTGGAAGTCTAGGCAATATATGGCGGCAGGTGGACAAATATAGCGGAAGTGCGTAGGAAGCAGTCCTACGGGTCGTTGATCTTATAGTAGCCTGAATCAACGGTTGAGGCCCATATCGGGCAGTGAACTAGCACAAAACTTAATTGTACGAAGGCGGACTAGGGAAAACCATGATGGTTTTAGTAGTGGACGCGTGGAACTCGTTGAAGTATATCAAGGCAAAAATCCATTTTCCTGAAACTGTTTTTCCCACAGCCCCGATATCACATGGTCTAATGTGGCAAATCAACAACTCGCGGGGGAGGTGACAGCTAGTCAAAATCACCTCGCGTCACTTGTTCGACACTTCACGACCATATGATGTTAGGTGAATGTCGTCGGATAACGAACTCAAAAGCTAATCATTTGAAATGGATTGGCCGAGCATGGTAAACCAACGTACCCGCAAGTGATCCTGTCAGTGATTCATGATTGGAACTCTATAACTATTGATTCTCTAGTATGGAGGCATCATCTCATCCATAAGTGAAGTAATCTCCAATTTGATCGACTCTCTAATTTATGTAGGAACATCTTGGTGTCCATGGAATTGGGATACATGGACAAAGCCAATCAAGCCATATCTAGTGAAACAGGTCATTCAAGTAACATGGCGGGTTTATCTATGAGTAAGAAGGAAAGGGAAATTGCACATATATTAGCAACTAAATTCCATACGAAACCTGCTACAGACCCCGAATTAGAAGCCATGCTAAATCCCATCATGAGGGACCTAATCATCAACATACGAGTTGTGAAAAAGAAACGGAGCAAATGACAGAAGACAAAAACCATAGTCAAAACGACTGAAACCGTTGGGGAGAATCAACCGGTCTGGTTGGACACTCTAAAGGGAGAAATCGCCATGATGAAATGAATTCTCAGGTGGGAATAAGTACATCCCAACAAATTTTGGACAGATTTCATTCTAAGAAAGGGGGCCCAGATATCACAGACCTATTCCTAACGGTCCCTTTAAAATAGGATAATTGTTATTATAAATCAGTCCTTTTTGTAACTTATCTCTATTTTTAGAATTATGGGGAAGTCTGAATGTTTTGAATTCCACAAGAAATTCATATATATTATCCCGAGTATATAGAAATCTATGTATAAAAGGGGAGCTTGCCCTCTGTGCAGGAAGACTTTGTAAACTTTAGGGCTTGAATGAATATATAACTGCAGAAGCAGATTTCAAATTGTTTATGAAAAGATTCTAATTGGCGGTGATATGAGTCTTGTGTTCTTTCATAGTATATGATTCCTGTAATCTTTTATTTCATTTACACTTTCATCTATCTAAATTGGAGAAATAAAGGCCCATAATTCATCATTTGATGCTCTTGGTTTAAGCGATTTAGACGGTGTGTGTTTCTTCCTTGCTTATCCAAAATTCATTTTGAAATGCTCTGATGAAGTTATATGTTTCCTTTTCCTTTGATGCCATGCAAGTTTTTAGATATAAACTCAAACTCATCGCCTGATTTAGCCTTTTCCTCTTGATAGTTTTTGTGTTTTGACAATGCATTGTTCATTCCATACTCCATAGCCCAAATGTTATCTTCATTTCTTCACTTATTTAATAACCCCCCCAAAAAAAAATCAAATCTAGCCACTGATTGCCATAGATATATCAAGTGACATGAGAGAGCCCTCTCTAAGTTGAGAAGGCTAGTGCCTCATCTCTAAAGCAGGTTGGAACAGTTACCTCTGTTGTTTCTCTATCAGCCGGTCAAAATTTACAGAGTGCTAACATTTTGGCAACTCTAATGGGGAAGAAATTGAAAAATTTTCTTTGGGAAAGAATGACATGGTTAAGTTTTGAGGTCTGAGAGCGGTAGACACTTAGACACATATTGGTTGTATTCCTACTTTGTCGACTCCACATATCAAAAAATCATTTTGAAGGTGATTCCACTGGTCGAAAAAATCCAGAAATTCAAAGGCGACTCCACTCTCAACGCAGAATCCAGATCCCAAAACGTTATTGGCGACTTCACTCAAATTTCAAATGCAGTTCAAACAATCCACTAGAAGATGAGATACCTTGACATAGGTTGGAAAAGGCATCATGGAAGAAAACAGGTACTTAAAATGGGATCTCCTCCAAAGCATTTTACTATTTGTTATAAGTTACCTCTGCTCCTTCTTTGAACATGCCAAACAAATTTTTATTTACCTGTTGCATTCCAACAATGATCATGAGAATCTTGCAATATTATATCCTCCTCTTAAAGTTGTACATGCATATCCTCACTGTATCACTGATTTTGATAAAAAAATTCCATTTGAGCCATGTGATGACCCTAACCAAGTTGATGAGCCTCATGAAACCAAAGCTGACATTTCACCTCTTGTACTTTGTCCAACATCCTCCAAGACTCAGCATAGATACAGACCCTTAAAATTACCTCAATTCCTTCATGATTTTCCTCCTGAACACTATAAATACCTACCTGTGTTTGATGGGGAACCTGATGTCATCTCAGCTGAAAAACACATCCAAGGTTTTGAGCATTTTATAGATTTGTTTGAGATTGACCATGATGTTGTTTGTATGAGGGATTTCTCTCAATCCTTGAAAGGGGACACCAAAGACTGGTTTAGACATTTGCAACCAGATACAATTAGCTCATGGGAGGAATTGAAGAATGTTTTTCTAAATTTTTGGGGCAAAAAGAAATATTTGGAGCTACAACTTGTAGAGTTCTATGCCTTGGAATGGCAGAGCAATGAAACTATCTCTATATTTAGTAGAAGGTTTTCCAGTATTTACTACAAATTGCCTGAAGAGATTCAACCCACTAAAGTTGCTGCCATGCTCCATTATACAACAACTCTTCATCCGGATTTGTTTTTCCTCCTGATGGAAATAAGACCTAAGTCCTTATAGAAAATGTTTAATGATGCTCAGGATATTCAACACAACATCCAGGCATGTAAACAAATCTAAAATGAGGGGTTGGATGCTCAAGAACATGAAAGTAAATATGAACAGAAAATAGTTGATTGGAATATTGAGCATAGAATTGATAATATCATGGGTCCTCTTGAAGTTTCAAATGCTTATGATTGTGCTAAAAATTATATTCCACTTATTGAAATAAGAAGTTCGGTTTTAGCTTTTGAGCCATCCCATGATAAGCAAGGGGCTTATTATTTTATATATTATTTTGTAAACAATCAAGAGGATGAGTTTGCAAACCAGTTTGTTGAAGAAAAGATTGATGTTCCAAGCCTGTTCTTGTTAGACGACGTTGCATATGATGATGATTTTCCTGTATATGACAAATACAAGAATGATTGTGATGTTGAAGACTTTATTTTTCAGTTTTACAATGAGGAGAAAAGTATTAGATCAACTGAAGATAATTCTCTACCCTTGTGCTTTCCTAAATTCCAATTGTTGAAAGAGAATTCTCAGATTATTGTTGAGGCAAACGAATTTGTGTTGATGCAAATTCACACCAAATCAACGAAACAAATTGACAATATATTGGAGCACTCTTCTCAAACGCTTGATGACCCTATTCTTTGTTTTGAGGAAGATCTTGTAAATTCATAAATACAGTCATTGGTCAAAGACAAAGTTGAAAGTGAACATGTCCAAAAATCCGAAGAGATGGAAAAATGTACCTATGATGATACTGGAAAAAATGAAGAACGTTTCGAGTCAGGTAACATAACCTTTCCATTGTGTTTTCCCTCATTCGAACTATTGAAACACAATGTTTGTAGCGTTTCAAATCAGGAAACATCCAAGCATGGTGTTGAAAGTGAATAAAGCAGTGGGCTTATAGATAAAAACTCTCTCCCCTTATGTTTTTCTTCCTTTGAATGGTTAAGAGGAAATCATGAGATTTTAGAAAAAATAGAGAGTTATGACTGTATTCACAGTAGCATTGTTTTACATGAAAAGGTTGTCATCATTGAATAACACCAACTAAACTCACATGCATTGAACAATCATTACTTGGAAGGGTATTTCAATTCAGAATTCAAATATGTTCTTAGTCATCATATTAAAGAAGAAGTTGATCAAGGAATTTTTGTCGAAGGTGTTTTCATTTCTCCTAGAACTAATGCAGATGTTCAACAATATTACCAGCAAGACAAGGTATTTCAAGGTTGCCTTTCTTCCCCTGAAAATGATGTGGTGATCCTATTTTTGAACAACCTAGATATAGATGAAGATTTTGAAATTTCACCTATGGAAACTCCGAACAACGAGGAAACCTTTGTGGAGGAAGCTTGCTCTTCTATATTGATTCCTGAAAAGGTATCATTCCTCCATAGGATTCATGATCCCAAGACACATTATATTGAAAAGGTTTATAATCAGAATCTACCAATAATAGTGGATTACAACGAATCAATGTCTGTACCAGATATGAATCTTTTTACAGCAGATGATGTTCTCCAACCATGGTTTCCTTATGACCTAGGAAATCCCTACTACCAGACTTCTCAACAACTCTGTCAGTTTTTTAGAAGTCAACAAGTTGAATCACCTGAAAACAAAAATGCGGTGGAAGGAGCGAAACATGATGATTGTTTTGCACATATTTTAGAAGATCCATTTGCAATCCTATTGGAGGAAATGAATAGTCCAAATTTTTTTAATTTTTTGAGATTTGGATTTATGGATGGATTTTCGAATGAATTATCAGTCAGGAGGATTTGGAGCAAGCTTGTGCGAAGTAAACAGACAGTGGATAAAATTCTTGCATGGTTGCATTGGAATTTTGATTTCACTTGATTGGCGGTTCATTTCAGTAGTTAGAGTAGATAGGCATGTGCGAATAAGCTTGTTGGTTAAGCAATTTTTTAGTTTGTATTCCCGGTAGTGTGTACAGTTAGATTTTAGCGGTGTATTTAGTGTTCCATTTTGCAAAGTCTGGTTCTAAGATTTGGTGTTCAGTCTCCAAGACGTAACAAAATACACACACATGTTTTGAAAGTGGCCCAATGAAGAAGGCACCAGGTCTACAGTTCTTTGCTACCTCACAGGGAGGATAGCATCCCCAGTTGGAGCCTATGTTATCACCATAACAATTATACTCAAGATATGAGTTTAAAATTTAGTGGAGGACTAAAGCGATGTGGAGACATAGCATGATTTGGAATTCCGGGACATATATGGCTATAGGTGGACAAATATAGCAGAAGCGTGAAGGAAGCATTCCTACAGACCGTTGATCTTATAGTAGCCCAGATCAACAGTTGAGGCCCATATCGGGTGGTGAACTAACACAAAACTTAATTGTGTGAAGGTGGACCAGGGAAAACCATGATGGTTTTAGTAGTGGATGTGTGGCACTCATTGAAGCATATCTGGGTGAAAAGCAATTTTCCTGAAATTGTTTTTCCCACAACCCCAATATCACGTGGTCTAATGTGGAAAATCAACAACTCGTGGGGGAGGTGACGACTAGTCAAAATCACCTCGCGTCACTTGTTCGGTACTTCACGACCGTATGATGTCAGGTGAACGCTGCCGGATAATGAACTCAAAATCTAATCATTTGAAGTGGATTGGCTGAGCATGGTAAACCAACGTACCTACAAATGATCCTGTCAGTGATTCATGATTGGAAATCTATAACTACTGATTCTCAAGTATGGAGGAATCATCTCATCCACAAGCGAAGTAATCTCCAATTTGATCGACTCTATGATTTCTGTAGGAACATCTTAGTGTCCACATAATTGGGATACATGCACAAATCCAATCAAGCCATATCCAATGAAACAGGTCATTCAAGTAACATGGCAGGTTTATCTATGAGTAAGAAGGAAATGGAAATTGCACGTATTTTAGCAACTAAATTCCATACGGAACCTCCTACAGACCCATAATTATAATCCAGGCTAAATCCCATCACCAGGGACCTAATCATCAATAGGCGAGCTATGAAAAAGAAACAGAGAAAACGACAGAAGACAAAAACCATAGCCAAAACGACTGAAAGAATTGGGGAGAATCAACCGGTCTGGTTGGACACTCTAAAGGGGGAAATCGCCAATCTGAAATGAATTCCCATGTGGGAATTAATACATCCCAACATTTTTTGGATAGATGGCGATCTAAGAAAGGGGATCCAGATATGACAGACCTGTTCCTAACGGTCCCTTTAAAATAGGATAACTGTTATTATAAATCATTCCTTTTTGTAACTTATCTCTATTTTTAGAATTATGGGGAAGTCTGAACATTTTGAATTCCACAAGAAGTTCCTCTCTCTCTCTCTCTATATATATATATATATATATATATATATATATATATATATATATATTATCCCGATGATATAGAAAGCTATGGAGAAAAGGGGAGCCTTCCCTCTATTCAGGAAGACTTTGTAAACTTTGGGGCTTGAATGATTATATAACTGTAGAAGCAGATTTCAGATTGTTTATGAAAAGATTCTAACTGGCAGTGATATGAGTCTTGTGTTATTTCATAGTATGTGATTCTTGTAATCTTTTATTTCATTTACACTTTCATCTGTCTAAATTGGAGAAATAAAGTCCCATAATTCATCATTTGATGCTCTTGGTTTAAGTGATTTAGACTGTGTGTGTTTCTTCCTAGCTTATCCAGAATTCATTTTTGAAATGCTCTGATGAAGTTATATATTTCCTTTTCCTCTGATGCCATGCAATTTTTCAGATATAAACTCAAAATCATTACCTCATTTAGCCTTTTCCTCTGGATATTTTTTGTGTTCTGACAATGCATTGTTCAGTCCAGATTCCATAGCCCAAATGTTATCTTCATTTCTTCACTTATTTTATAAAACCACCTAAAACAGACCAAATCTAGCCACCGATTGCCATAGATATATCAAGTGACACGAGAGAGACCTCTTTGAGTTGAGCAGGCTAGTTCCCCAGCTCTAAAGCAGGTTGGAACAGTTACCTCTATCGTTTGTCTATCAGCCAGACAAAATTTACAAAGTGCTAACAGGGCAGAGTGCTGGATGGAGTACTGGACTGAGTACCGAATGGAGTATCGGACTGAGTACCGGATGGAATGCCAGACTGAGTACCAAAAGCACAAACAAGCTACGATTTTTCCTTGTGACACCAAAAAATGCGAATTAGATTCCTAGAAACATAAAAACATAATGATTTAAACTCAAAATCATTGCAAAACATGAATTATGCATACCTGGTGTGGATCATAGCGATTTGACACAAAATCTCTTCAAAAAATTCTTCAAAACATGAAAACGCATATACACATTCGACAAAAAGGATCTAATTAACGTCATAAAATCATTCATATCATGGGCCCAACATTACCCCCACACGTAAGATTTTCCAGGTCCCACTGCAAACAAAAATAAATTGCCCTTCATGACTAAACTTGAGAAGGAGGGGGTGGATTAGCTTTAGAAGCTTCTCCCTGTTGCCTCGAGGATTTTGACTTAGGATTTTTGTGATGTTTCAATTGCATCTAGAGACTATTATTGGTGGCAGTCATATCATCAACCAAACGTTGTAGAGAATTCATCTTGTCTTGTAGGACATTGTTATCATGGCATAAATGACAACTCAATGTTTCATGCTCTCTAAGCTTGGACTGGAGGGCTTGGAGTTTTTGGAGGCTTCTGATGACATGTGATGAAGACTTGAGATGTATATTATACCCTTAATCCTTTAAACCATGTAAAACAACAATTTTACCTCTGCAAAATTAGTTCCAAAAGTGACTTCCCAGAAGTGCAACAATTCTGGCCTAACGAACTTGTGAAAAATAGGTATCAAAGTGACACCTGTAACTACAAGAAAATACATACTGTGTAAAAACTGAGAGAGGTTTTTGTTTTTGAATATTTCATTGATGAAAACCTCTCTTGTTTTTCAAAAATTCACTTCCAGTTGTTAGGAAAACATGAAAACAAAAAATGACTAAAACAGGAAAAATAGAGTGTTTTATTTTCTGAAAAACTAGGCCTCTAAGAGAATTGAATATATCCCAAACCATAACGTATATTAAAAAAATGAGAGAGGTTATTGTTTTTTAATATGTCCTTGATAAAAACATCTCTTGTTTTTTAAAATTACTTTCCCATTTGTTCATAATCCCATCTTGAAGAAGGTTACTCAAACATTGTAGAAGCGTAGCGTGGTCTTTGAGAGGGATTTTGGAGGCCTTCCCATATGATTTTGGGATGAAAGTGGTATGGTTGGAAATTTTATGATGTCTCCTACACAATGGAACCATAAATCATGGCAAATGCATTCCCTAAACCTCTGAAAAATTGACTTGAAGTCAAGTTGTCCAAATGTGCAGAAACCCTCCTATAACAACTGTATTTGGGGAATTTCTCTCAAATAATAACACCTGTGCATAAAATGAAGAACGGTTTTGTTTCTTGGTCTATTATTGACAAAAAAAAATTCACTTTTGTCAAATTCATCTTCCTTAATTCAGAAACCAATTTTGAAGTAGAACTTTGACCAAGACAATCATTTTAAAATTTATGACAAGGAATGATGACATGACCATGTTGAAAAATTATGACCTTGGATGAGTGGAGGGAGTAGTAATGTCACCTAGACATAACAATGACCATTTTAAAACCAAGAGATGTCAAATTTTATTTGAGAATTTTATTTTGAAAATATAACAAATTGACCTAATAACCCTATCAATCACATGAAAGAGTAAATTTGATCACCGATGACTGACATAAATGAAAGATAGTAACAAAAGGCTTGGTTTGTACTGGTAGGCATGGTGAACAAGAGAATTTTTATTGCCTCTCATCAATATGTAACAATTCAAACAACTGTTACTCCTTTCATAAGCTTGTAATACAGATGGCAGTAAGTATTTAGCAGTTGTTATCGCTCTATATTTGTCACAAAGAGTAGTTAAGTCTTCTATAGAATAAACATAAAAATGCACAACAAGCTTATAACACACACAATGATGTCAAAAGTATATAATTTAGTATATCAATACAAACAACTGCTAATATAATATCCCAAGACATTGTAAAAAAACAATATGACAGAATTTTGAAAGAAATACTACTTCCTCTTCTCATGGGTTTGCTATACAGATGGGCAGTGCTTAGCATTTTTTAGCTCAGGAAAATCCCCCAGATCGAAGATATGGAATGTCCTTGTGCCATGAATTATCAATAGGCTTCTTGGTCTTTAAGTTTTTTAGAGGGGGGTTAGCAATAGGCTTCTTGGTCTTCTTTCCCGATGAGGTTGCAGGGGTATTGACAAGTTCTTTGGAATTTTGGCCCGGTAAAGGAATAGATTGAGCATGAGGGTTTGGGTGGAGTAACAGTCCCTGGATCAAGAGTCTTCTTGCTAGTCTTGATTGTAAGATGAGGGTTTGCAAATTGGTAAATGAACTCATCCCACACTTTCCCCAATTTGGCTAAGACAAGTAGTTTTATAAGGCCATGGTGAAATAAGTTGTTATGGGGATTAGTTACATTCTTCCTTACTTGGGAAGACATATTCTCGAGACTCTTTAAGAAGTAAAATGGAAAATTCAATGGATTATTAAACTGAAAGTGAGCTAATAATCAAAAGTGACAAGCTTTAAAGACGAAATATCTACCTTCACATGTAATCAATCTGGTGATGACTATGAGAGGGTTGATTAGCTCCTCTTTTATCCGCTCTTTGGAGTATCCATTAACTCCAGATATGTTTTGAAATTTGGTTTTGAAAACCCTATTATAGCTTGCTCTTGGAAATTGGTGGTGTTTAAACCACCGATCTCCAACTCTTGGGAGATTTGTGGCTAAGGCAATTGATTCCTCAGAGGCCATGAACACAGTGAATAGGATCTGAGGCAGGCTAAGAGTGTTCCATTATTATTTGTTTTTCCATCGTGCTCACACAATCCATTCCTCTATATCGCATTCTATAAGGCATGTAATCATAACTCTGTAATGAATAGTTTGTAATGAAAATAAACCAGTTAAGTGGTTTGTTAAGGAAATGTACAACAGTTTATAACACACAAGGAATTAACATTTCAAAAATAAAATAACTGTTGATATAATAACCCGTATTATGAAAACAACACACATAAATTTTTACAAATATTTACTTCTTCTAGACAATGTTATCATTTGTCAACTCATGAACCCCTCCCCCACACCTAAGTATCGTGACACCTCACAATAAAAAATATAGGAAACTAGTCATTTCTCCCAATAGATGAATATTTACAGCTTGTTAAGTGTAGAGATAAATTTCACAGATTGTTCTGACGAGGCGGTTAGAAGATGGCCCCACCTATAGGATGAGAGATCCTATATATAGATAAAAAGAGGTAGGGGAGATAGTTTCAAGATAGTCTCAAAGTTAGTTCCCAATGGAAAATTTATGGAGTTCATTAACCTTAGCTTAACCATACATACTTCGTGTAACATTTGTCTATAAGTAATGTCATACATCAGGGCAAGTTTAAATTTATTATTTATTTTTGTTAGATTACCATCCTTGCTAGGTAGAATGCCCCGCTGCCAACAAGCCTGTTCAGTACTTCGACAGGTTTACCTAGTCATACCACAGGTCGGTACCCACTGCCAGCAGACATGTTCAGTATCTCGACGGGTTAGCCTCTTACACCCTCAGAGACTGTCCCTCCATATTTTAATATTTTAGTATAAGAGTGTTTTATGCAAGAATATGGGGGGACAATTCTGAAAACAACTTTTTCTTTCTTTTTATTGGGATGGTATTTATGTTGGAGGATGACTTTCTGTTATATATATTCCTTAGTGATTGTCCTTATGTAAGGGGTACTTAAGCGGACGTGGCCTATCTAAAGATATGATATAATCAAGCTATTTAGTGTGTAGTGGATGGTACCATTGAGAAAGAACATAAAGGTATCTTTAGGCTCAACTCACTTTCTTATTTTGTAAGTTATTGTGATGTTTCCATGACTAACCGCTAATCATACTTCCTTGTTACTCTTTAATAAAGATACTTTACTCACTTACTCAGGTTTCTTGGAGAAACTGTACGAGAGACCTCTAAGATTGATGGTTACAGTGTCACTTCCTTATATAGTGGTGAAGGTTCAAGAGCAATTGTTTCTTAAGATGCGTTGATAAAAAGAAGATGAAAATCTTTTGCAAAAACATGGTTAACTACAACAAGTCATTATTCATTTGATGCTTAGCAGACAACAAGGTTTAAGTATAGCAATGTTTTGAAGACAAATTCTTATTTTATATCTCCTTCAAATTGTCTACCCTTGGTGATATAAATACCTATAGAGATCTCTAAAACTGTTTGCAAAAACCACACTCTAAAATATAATAAACTATTGAGATCAATGAGATCAAGTCATAGGAACATGTATCTCATAGTTCTTTCATTAAAAGAAAATGTAAAATGAGGCTGCATTAGACGTTAAGCTAAACTAACAACATGCATCTTTTATTTACTATCCTACCCTACCTAAAAAGAAAGGGAAAATATTTATTCAAGTGCAATAACTCTTCCAATGTAACCATGTGCGGAGCAATATAAGAAACATACTCATATCCATATATGAAAAAGTTACCGCAGTGATTACCTGGATATGAAGAACCAACCAGCCTACTTTTTTTGGCATCAAAAGGTGTTGAAGAAGAGAATAGCATTGTGGCCTGATGACCTCTTGAAACCAAATTTCAATGTAATATTGATGTTCATCAACAATAATTTCTATGCTCTCCTTCATCATATTATGCAAATCCTTTTCTTCTGGATGATTCATTTCTAAAGTACAAAAAGGATATGTTGAGATGGATGTTGAGAACTCCTTAATCTCACGTCTTAATGATTTCTCTCCACTGGATGTAGTCCATAATTTTTCATCTTCCTTCGCAGTTTGCCAAGGAAAATCACTTTGTAGCTCATAGGACCTTGATTCTTCTAATATTTCTGGAGAGGTATATATAATTTTGGTTGCTACCAAAATATGTTCTTCTTGAAAAGAAGAAATCCCGGCTACTGCTAGGATTTGAGAAAGTTCCCTCAGGCTAATGGTTGCTTCTGAGTTCATCTTGACATTTGATCAAAATTGGTTCACACAAAGGTGATGCCCACAAAGTTAGGATCTCCTAATGGTGGAAAGAAAAAAAAGTTTGTATTGTTTGGTTTTGCAGAGGGCTCGAGTGGTCTTGCCTCCTGTCCCAATATGACTAATGCTTCAATTTTTTGTTCTATAGTGCTCCCTGTCTTAGTCTCTTCAGAGACTACTTTATCTCTTTGGGTTGAGCTAGCTCCTATTTTTCGGTATCGGTATGCGGAATTTATGAGTGGAACGTTCCTCCCCCCAAAAAGGTCGGAAGGAACCTTGGTTGAAAGATCTGATTTAGATTTAACATATCTACCTTTTGGGTCTTTAGGTTTATTCACGAAAGAAAAAAAAAGAAAAAAGAAAAATTACCATTGGGTTTGGGGGAACCTCCTCTAGCATATGCACAGGTCCTTACCTCTCGTCTTAAAGTTCCTCTGCCACCAAACTAATGCTAAGGTCTAAAAGTGATCTAATTCCTAACTATTTCCTACCTTGAGACAACTCCTCGACAACGACGCCAAAAATGATGGGTGTTCTATATGCACTAAAAACACACTAAAAACCCTCAATTAAATTGTCAACCCGGGGTAAGTAAACTTAGAGTTGTAGCAAAATATATGCCAAGGTAGAAGGGTTGGTAGTAGTATAGTCTAACTTAAGGAAGTGGCTATCTAAAGGCTAATCTATTCAAGCAAAGACTACCAATGAGCAAACCCTACTAAAGAAACTTAAACTATGCAACCTAGGTAACCTTTGGACAACRGATCGATGGATAGTCCTAAGAAAGMAAATGACAACCCTACTTAAAGMAAACTATTTRTGCATAACAATAAGAAAATAAAACTATTCATCTAATAAGCAAATAGAAACAACAAACTATTTTAACTAGCCTACTTAAATTCAATAAGCAACTATCCTGTGAAAGCGAGTAAATAAACAAGTAAGAAACTATTCTATTAAAGAAAGTAAGAAAGAAACACAACTAGATAACCTATGATAACTCCTACAACAAGTAAACTAATTAAGACTCCTCAATAAGTAACTAATTAAGATAATAAACAAGTGAACTCTATTCTGAAATGAAACTTCAAAACTACTTCTAATTTACAAAAGGAAATCTACTAAATTGAAAGAAAAGAGTAACTAACAACTAATCCTTGATCTATGATAAGCAAATTACTCTTTAATCTACCAAAGCAAGAAGACTATCTATCCTACAAGAGAAATAAAACTATCTTCTACTCTATGAAAGTGAGAAAACTATCTTCTACATTATGAAAACGAGAAAACTATCTTCTTACTCTATGAAAGCAAGAAAAACTCAAATATAGTGTTGATGGTTGTGTGAATGTCTCCGGTGTCTTAAAATAGCATGATGGCCCTTAATAATAAACTCGATAATTGACTTCAATAGCAAAGTGAAAAGTGTGAAGTAAGCAATCCAGTGAGAACTTAGCCATTATGAAAACAACATCAACTATCCTGCATATCCATGTGATTATGTAACCATGCACTAACCGTCAACAACAAAAATAGATTATGCTATGAAATTCAATTGCACTCTATACTACGTAAGCAACTTATACTATACTAAATTCAATCATTAACTACAACTTGAAATTGCAACCTAAGTCTAAGCAAGAAATTGCATAACATAAACTAAACTAACAATTCAAATTGCAAAAAGGGAAATGCTCATAAACAAAATTTAAACACTATTCTAGCATATGACAAGTAATGAAATGAGTAAACTAGCTAACACTAGGTAAGCAAAGACTAAATCGCAATTGAATAAGAAATTTGCAAATAAAAACTAACACTATCACTATCCATCCACCAAAACCCTATCAAAGAAAGCATGAATTGAAATTCTGTTCTAAAAATATGTTTTAAACTCTGTTTCAACATGAAGAAAGTCTATTCTACCATCTAACTACACACAGGGTTAGTGTCTAAGCTTGCAAGCTTGTTTCTATAATCTATAAAGTCATTGCATATTAACAAGATTCTTCAAAATAACCTGCAAAAGCTAAATTAAACCAATTAAATTATAAACAACAAATTAAATAACTACTTATAGCGGGAAAACCCCCTACAGAATACACCAGGGTTCTAAAGTGCAGGCATAGATAACCATCTAAAGTCTCCTACTTTTAACCACTATCATGACATCACCCCATAATCATACATAAAAACCAAAGTATAGGGATTCGGTAGGCTTACCTTAAACTCTGCGTTCGGTGTCAATCCCTTTGTGCTTCGTTGTTTCTCATTTGCAGATCTCCTCCCAAGGCCAACCTGCATTCACCAAAAGACAAACAAGAAACTATAAGCATGCATTCTATATATGGATTAGTGGGTTAGATATCATAAAAATATGAATAAATCATGAAGATTGAAGACATCATTTGGCGGGATGGGAAAAGTACTTCTTTATATTAATCTCACAAAGTCACTTACAATATGAGTCCAACAACTAATCCTCAAACTCGGTCCTGGGCTCCTCTTTACCATGCACCAACTGCTTCCACATATTCTTCTCCTCCTAAGTTCTCTCTAGGGAAATGTCAAAGGGTTTGCAATGGAGGAAAGAAGGGATGAAAAAGGAATTCTGTCTCAAACTCACAATGTGGTTGCAAAATATTGGGGCAAAGGGGGAATACTAAAATTGGCGGAGTTTCTTTGCTCTCTTGATTTTTCTCTTCTTGGAATGGGACCCCAACACCTTCTTTTATAGGAAAAAAGATAGCTATCCGGTTGGGTGATTGGCTATGAGTGGTCAAATGGTTAGGTAATGGCCCAAAAACCCATATCCCTTTGAAATTTTCATTTTTCATGCTTTTTGTGAGTGTATGTGGGTTGTAGTGGTGCAAAAAGTGTGTGTACGTGGGCAATAGTGATGCAGGGTGCGTACACCTTCAAAAAAATGGTTTTTAAGAAGAGTTGTTCAGTGATGGCTTGGCAAAGATAACAAGTAAGATGGCCTGATGCCAGGTATGCATGTTTGGTGCAATTTAGGGTTATAAAATATGCCCCCTAATGTGTGAGGTCAGAAGAGAAGTTGATGGCCAAAATACATTACAAATCTTCACCAACGTACGGAGCGAGTGAACCCAGGGACCAGAGTTCGGGAGGTGCCATCTACAAAATAATAATTTGTCTCACCGAGGAGGACATACCCATGCTCGGGATGAAATAAAATCATGGCTGTCAATCAAATACATTGCAGATCCATGTCATATAACTATATAAAGTGTAGCCGCAAGCAATACACAACGTATCTACATCTAGAAATCAAAAGATATACATGTATCATATTCATCTTTAAGAAGCTAATGACGCTCGATGGCTGGAGATGAGGCCTTCAGAGCTCGAGAAAAAAATTCAAGATATTCAAAACTCGAGTAGGAGTGTAATATGAGTGTATGACTTCACTACCCATAGGTCTTCGACGACTCGTCGGGAATAGACAAGAGGATCTTGGTGATCGGGCATAGAACTTCATTGATTTCGAACAAGGACTTGATTGGTCTTTTGGGGTGGTTGGGCATGAGGACAAGAGACAAACTGCAGAAGGGATGACTAATGTTTAGTAAAAATTCCCTTGGACAAAATCATGACAAATGAAGAGACTCATGAAACATGGAATTAACATAAGTTCACAATGCAGGAGGCAACGCAAACTCTCCATATGTGTGGAAGGATAACCAAACAGAGGAGGACACATCTCTATGTAACGAGAACAACTTCCTAAGGTCATATTAAATACCAGAGATTGGAGAACAAACGAAAGGATGTGATTTGTCCAAGGGCGACTCATTGTGCTGTCAACAAAAATAAAATACTTTTCCCTTCCTCTTTTTGGGGTATATTTGTTTTTTTTTGTCTTTTCCAATAATTTTTGAAAGATTGAAAAATAATAAAAGAATGCTACTTTACAAAGGAGGAACGAGTGTCACATACATACTAGTTCCAAGCGCAAGGAACAAAATGATGCTTAGAGAAAGGGGATATATGTAGGAAAAAAGGACACTCGGCAAAAATCCTCCATGGGTCAAGGTTTCAAGACACAGAGGCGAAGTGCTACAAGGCTTGCATATAAGGCATGCTTAAGATGGTTTAGTTGAGAGAAACATGGAGCCGACATTAGGCCAAAGACGCAGGAATGAAAATGCGATTAATAAAACACAATGATAACATCCTTCGGTCTAATTTTAATGAGCCCAGAGAAGGTAATCTCGACGTTTTTTCATTTTTAGAGAGTCTGAAAAAGTGTAAAAGGAGACTCCACTGGGATACCTTTTTCGAAGGTAGTCTAGTCGGTTCGAAAAAGGGGTAAACTAGCACCGAACATACGCCTATTCAAAATAACTTTTACGAGTGTGACAAAGACAAGATCACTCGACAATCTTTTCATATTTAAGGAGTCTGAAAAGAGCTTAACTATGGACTTCATAAGGGATGTTCTTCTTGACCAATTTAACGAGTGTGAAGAAACAAGGTCACTCAGAAGTCTTTTCAATTTTAGGGAGTTTGAAAAGAGATTAAATATGGACTCTGTAAGGGATGTTCTTCTTGACCAATTTAATGAGTGTGAAGAAACAAGGTCACTCGACAATCTTTTCAAGTTTAGGGAGTCTAAAAAGAGCTTAACTATGGACTCAATGGGGGTTCCTTTTTCGTAAATTTAGTCCCTCAGGCCCAAAAAAGGGTTAAATTTATACCTGAGAATACTCTTCTAGTGAACCAAAGATCTTAGAGTATACCTTTGTTCATACATTTGACCATCCTAACCGAAAAAGGGGTAAACTACCTCTGGACAAATGTGCCTTCAAGTTTTATTTTGGAGAGCATGAAGGGCAACAAGATCGTTCAAAAATATTTTCATATTTAAAGAGTCTGAAAAGGGATTAAAGAAGACTCAAGGGGCTACAAATCATGTATGAGAATGGTTCCGGTAAAGCCCACTTCTTGTCTCAGACCAAGAGTCTCTTCGATAGTCAACTTGGAAATTCTCCCAAAAGGGAAGAAAACACAAACCACGGTGTACATCCTCCCGCGGTATAGAAACCGTAGTCATGGCTTCAAGGATAGCCTAATATGAAGGCAATTCAAAATCTGAGAAATCATGCAAACGAGGGTTGACAGTCCCAAAGGGTGAAGTAAACTGACCATATTCCATATGACGATGGAGGCTCTGTCCAGGACTGGCATAGTCTATCTGTGAATAATCACAAGAACAAGGGCTTGAGGATCTACAAACAATGAGATTAGACTCAGAAGGAGACTAAAAATCACTTGTACCAAGAGGGGGAAGGAGGGGCTCCCATGCCCCCATTGGATAAACCAATGGATCAATTGCTGAGACCAAGTCTTGGGAAGACACACATGATTGCACATGTTCCTACTCAGAAGAAATTGAACATCAAGGATAAGATGCCACATAATTAACCCGTGGCGGGGTAGAGTCTACATGAACAATAGGAACATGTAAAGGGGTAGTATGAAATAACGTCGAATTAGGATGGTGATTATCATATGCTAGTTGGTAAATAGTGACAATGCTTCCATTGTGAGGGAAATGTATCACCCAAAAAAGTGTAGACACCACAACATTCATAGCATATACATAATCATGCCCGAGAAGCATATTGAAATCTAACAGGCCTTACACCACTATAACATCGACAAGGACAATCTTCCCACCTAACGAGATAGGAAGTTGAGGGAGAACCCCTAAACATTCACTAGGACGTCTTTCAAAATCCAACAACTCATGTGAAGCAGACAGAAGCTCGGGAGATCCTAAGAGTTTCCAAACCGAGGAGGATAAAATACTTGCGGAGGCTCCTTCATCCACAATACATCGATAAATGTTTGTTGAATTAACTTCAACCCTTATTTGAAAAGGTGCGGAAGAAGGAAGATAAGGTTCAATAAGAGCATTCCAATCAAAGGAAACCATCCTAGGGTTTGGAGGGGGTGTGCTCGAAACGAGGGGAATTCCCCCTTGCTCTGAAAGTACTAAATTGGAAATGCTAAAAACATAATCGATAGACACATTACTTCCCAAGAGAAGAGTGTGATCAGCCGAAGATTACATCGGTGTGACCATTTTGGTAGACTCGATACTCTCCAAGAGAAGAGTGGGATCAACCGAAGATTGCGTTGGCGTGACCACTTTCTCAACTAATGGTTGAATAGGATGTGAGACTACCGCTCAAAAGAGGAGTGGGATTAGCCGATGACTGCATCGACATGATCACTTTCTCAACCAATGGCTGAATAGATTGTGTGGAAACCTCAGAAGAATCAAAATCAGAAGAGCTTGTAGATAGGAACCACAATCTTTGTACCTATGGAATGACAGGGCATAGATGAGTAAGGTGATCTCCCTTGCAAAGATTACAAGGGAACTTAGGTTTATGTCTTATCTGTCTAGGTTTCTCAACAGAAACAATGCCCCTAGCATGAATAACAGTGGTTGGTTGCACATCTCCAACATGACTTACATAGGTTGGTGATGGGTCGATAACATGACTTGCAGAGGCTACATACCTATTGCCAGTGTGACTAGCAGTGACTGGACTTTTTCCCCCAGCAGGACTTGTAGAGTGTGGGTGCTTGCCCCAAGCATGACTCGTAGAGGCTGGGTGCTGGTCTTCAAAATGACTTGTAGAGGTTGAGGACCTATCTCCAACATGACTTGCAGAGGTTGGTGATTTATTCTTCCTATTCTTCCTCTTTCTACTTCATTTAGACTTCTTGTTATTAGTAATTGTACTTTCATTGGAGGTGAGAGAAGGAGGAGGGGAAGACTTTGTTGACAAAGGAACATCAACATTATGCCCATGACATAAAGTGCTTAACTGGGAAGCGTAAAAATCATTTGGGACATTTGGAATGATACCCAACCAAACCAACAGTCCCACATTCAACCCAGGAATGTACAAAGTGGCCATCAAAGGGACACCAATGTTTTTGAGCAAAGAAAAAGCACAAAAATCCCCCTGTGAAGGGGTTCCTTGGTTGGTATCATCCAAAACTTTGGCCATGAAGATCCTATGCATAGGTTCTCCCCTTGCGGGATCGTTCAAGTCCATAAAAGTCTCACACACTGACTCCAGCGAACTAATGTTATCAAAACAATGCCTATAGAGAGGCGACTCCACGTTTCTAAGTGAAAGACCAAAAATTCCTCACGATCGACAAAGTGGGTGGTCTACCACCCTAGGTCAGAGACCCAAAGCAATGAATAACTAACTCACTATGGAAAACTAAGGAGCACAGATCACACACTACAATCTCCTAAAGGAAAATCAAGCAAACCACTAACTAGTAGGAAGAACAGTTACGCCAACCAACACTAGAGAAACTTATCGGTGCAAGTGAAACTCGAACAAGAAAGCACCCTTCGGGTATACTATGCAAAGTGTGGCCTAATGTCTACCTTAGGTACTGTGGTATACCCTCACAATCACATGTGTAAGTCCCTAAAATAAATGCAACTAGGTTGCTAGCTCATGAACAATTACCAGGCGGGTACAGTTGACAGTCAGGTGGACTGCAATGAGAAGGGTATTAAGCCCGAAACCTATCGAGGGTATCAAAAGCAAGTGTTTCAGAAGACAACTGAGGACCTCGAATGGATTCGAGAGTTCCACGAAGCTCCATGGAAAATGAGATCAATGGAATCCCAAGATAATCCCTCTATATGTGTTCCCCACTACGCTTGGTCTAGCTTTGGAGGGGTTATCTCCGCTACCTTTCCGTACATGACCTCGTGTTTAGCCCCTGTGTTAGAGGGGGGTCCCGAATAAATTCCACATTTACTGGAATTTAACACTCCCTAACTCAGATCCCAATATTTGATTTAATGGCCTTGAAGAGTTTCCTTTCCCATCTAATTCAAGGCCCTAACCCTAAACTAGTTGGTTGACCCTACAAACATAAAATGTCTAGTTAATTTTAGATTAGCATTAATTTTAAGGCTTGATTTACTCAAAAGGGGTGTGGTAGTGAAATTGATGTTGTTAAGACTCTTGTGAAAAATGAAAATGATAAGAACAATAGCAAAGAAGGATTATCTTTATTTTCTTTTGAAATGCTTTTTTTTTTTTTTACATTAGAAGAAAATAGAACACTATGCTAATTTCTTTTTCTTTTTCAAATAACAATGCAAAAAAAATGCCAAGAAAGAAAGAGACCTAACAATCTAATTTTTTTATTTTTATTTTTATTTTTTTATTTTTATATTTTCTTCCAATCAAACCAGAAATACTAAAATATTCTAAAAGAAACTGATGAATACACGATTCATCAAAATGCAACTCATTTTTCTTAAAATTTCAAGCTAAAAATAAGTTAAAAAAGCTAGGAAACACAAGAAATCTTTTTTTTTTTTTTTAAAAGACAAGCAAACTAATTTCAAACCCAGGCTACAAATTGTAATAACAGAGACCAAGACTAGATCAAGAA
Organism: Picea engelmannii; assembly: GCA_009831015.1. Taxonomy (NCBI): domain Eukaryota; kingdom Viridiplantae; phylum Streptophyta; class Pinopsida; order Pinales; family Pinaceae; genus Picea; species Picea engelmannii. Next base: position 482,472 of record ML788272.1, on the reverse strand, counting down.
AACCCCTAGAAGTATGACTTCTGATAGGGAAGAGGATGACTGCCTCTTCTTTTAAAAAATATTTTCTCAACACAGGCACGCTACTAACACTTCAGCAGCCTGCGTATGTATGCAGGTTGTCTAAAGGTAGGGCACGTATGTACGCATGCAGACCCACTACAGGCCGCACACACTTGTGTAATTTTCTAAAAAAAAAGAAAACAAGATTCAAGTTGTCAAGGCAGGGAATACTGATATGGAAGACCAGAATCCCTTAAAGACTCAGGCACTTACAAAAACTCAAAAAAGGTAATTAAACCAGTTATAACACCCAAAAAGAATATCCCCTAAAAACCCTAGATATTTCCCTAGTATGGTCACCAATTCTTCTTATAGCGGGAAAACCCCTACGGATTACACCAGGGTTCTAAAGTGAAGGCAGAGCTAACCATCTAAAGTCTCCCACTTTTAACCACTATCCCGACATTACCCCACAATCATACATAAAAAAAAGAGTATAGGGACTCAGTAGGATTACCTTAAACTCCATGTCTGGTGTCGATCCCTTTGCGCTTGGTTGTTTATCGTCTGCAGATCTCCTCACAAGGCCAGCCTGCATTCACCAAAAGACAAACAAGAAACTTCAATCATGCATTCTATATATGGATTAGTGGGTTAGATATCATAAAAATATGAATAAATCATGAAGATTGAAGACATCATTTGGCGGGATGGGAAAAGTAATTCTTTATATTAATCTCACAAATTCACTTACAATATGAGACCGATAACTTCTCCTTGAACTCGGTCCTGGGCTCCCCTTCACCATGCACCAAATTCTTCCATGTATTCTTCTCCTCCTCAGTTCTCTCTAGGTAAATGGAAAAGGGTTTGTAATAGAGGAAAAAAGGGATGAAAAAGGATTTCTGGGTCAAACTCACAATGTGGTTGCAAAATATTGGGGCAAAGGGGGAATATTGAAATGGGCAGAGTTTCTTTACTCTCTTTCTTTTTCTCTTCTTGAAATGGGACCCCAACACCTTATTTTATAGGAAAAAAGATAGCTATCTAGTTTGGTGACTGGCTATGGGTAGTCAAATGGTTAGGTAACAGCCCAAAAACCTATATCACTTTGCAATTTTCATTTTTCGCGCTTTTTGTGAGTGTACGCGGGCTATAATGGTGCATCAAGCATGTGTACGTGGGTAGTAGTGATGCAGGGCACATACACCTTCAAAAAATGGTTTTTTAGAAGAGTTGTTCAGTGATGTCTTGGAAAAGATAGCAAGTAATATGGCCTGATGCCAGGTATGCATGTCTGGTGCAATTTAGGGTTATAACAATAACAAAGAAGTAAAATAACATTTCATATACAAAAAATGAAATAAAAATGCATCTACTCTATCCAATTCACAAATAAACTGATAAGATAGCTACCCAAACTATTGGTGCCCCCCCCAAAAAGTTGTGGTCATCCCTCAAATGCACACCACAAACTCAACAAAGCGATTTCACCATTAAAACTTAAAAACGCAGGTTTACACAATTTGGAAGAATGAAAATGGAAAAACAGAGCTAAAATTGTCTTTTGCTCTAACACACAACTTCTTAACTTCTTAACTATTGTATGACCACCACAGTGGTATTTATAAGCCTTACAGACTGAGAGGTCGAACACTGGAGGGTCAAACCTCTTCTAAAAATATTAAATTAAATTTAATGATGCTCTAAATACCGAAATAGAGCGAGCCAATAATCGCCCACCATAACAACCCAAAATCGAGTTGTCAAGAGTTTAGTAGATGGAGGCCACAAGCACGTGAAAAACCCATGTCTCTGATTTGCCCATCACTGGCCGCCAATACCAGAACCGCCAAATTGCCCATCGTTTTTGTGCAAGATGGAATGCCGGATGGAGTGTCGGATGGAGTACCGAACTGAGTACTGGATGGAGTACCGGACTGAGTACCAAAAGCACAAACAAGCTGTGATTTTTCCCTCTGACACCAAAAAATGCAAATTAGATGTCTGGAAACATAAAAACATACCGATTTAAACTCAAAATCATTGCAAAACATGAATTATGCATACCTGGTTTGGATCATAGCGTTTTGACACAAAATCTCTTCAAAAACTTCTTCAAAACATGAAAACACATATACACATTCGACAAAAAGGATCTAATTAACGTCATAAAATCAGTCATAGCATGGGCCCAACACACAAGGAAAAAATTCCAAACCATAACCAAGAGAAATTCCAAGCCTAAAACCGAAAATACAAGTTGCAGTAGCTGCAGTTGCAGCTACTCTCCATACTTGCACACATACTAAATTTCAGCAGTGAGCACTAAATTTATGTAGTTGCGAGTTGTGTGTGTACAAATTAGCTCTGGAATCTTGTATTTATACTACTCTTTCTTAGTTTTCTAGGATGAATTCTCTTTCTAGAGGCTAAAGACTCAATATTAATTATTTTCTTTAACCGACTTGTCTTCTAGGGTTATGTCCAAATCTTTTGGTTTTCTTCTTGCTTTCCATAATATTCTATTCTTGTCAGGGTTACACATGGAGGTTAATACCTCCCACAACTACCATAATATCAATTGGTTTCTAAGTCTAATTCATGGATAATGTGTTGAAGTTGATAGGAAAATACTTGTCGAAGGAGGGCCATGAAGTATTCCCCATCATCGACACAAAACTAACACCAAAAAGTGATGTAAGATGGTGGATTAAATGAGTATGGAATGACATGAGAATGGAAGTTGTTAATACCGTAGAATGGTTGGTTTGAGGTGAAACTTATCTTGAACATCGTGAGGCATGAAAAATGATTTGGAAACATTGACTCGACTGAGAGATAGACCCAAACATAGTGCGATGATCACCAAGGCACTATTCGGGTGAGCCAAAGGAGTATGAGGACTCATGGGATTGGTATCACTTAGAGACAAGTAGATTACCCAAATGTAAGATGAGACACAAACATGTGCCATTTTCAAGGGATACAACAAAAAAATTCCATGATGCTTTCCAAAACTTAACCCACTTCCTTCAATTCCCCCCACCATGATTGGCGAGTACCTCTTTTTTTTTTAACGAGATTGAGGAGGATAACATATGATTGATATAGATCATATTCAATGAGTCCCTCATCATATGTTTAACGAACCTAAAGAAGGAGGGGTTCAGTCCCATATAGGTCCTGGGGTTTGGTCCATATAGGTCCTTCAATGTATAATTTTACAACCCCAAAGAAGGTAAGATCGACTGTCTTTTCATGTTTAGAGAGTCTGAAAAGATATTAAGTATGACTCCATGGATGTTATTTTTTATAAATTTAGTCCCCCAAGACTGAAAAAGTGTAAAACAATACAAGGGAGAACTCTTCTAGTCATGATTGACTAGAGTATACCTTTTTCATAGTTAGTCTTACGAGGCTGAAAAATGGGTAAAATACCACTCGAAAGATGACTCTTCGTGGTTTAATGAGAATGAAGGATGAAAAAGTATGATCATAGGATGCTTCATTTTTTAACGAGCTTTAAAAAGAGAATGAAACTATGCTCGAATTTGGTTTCATTTTTTATGATCTTGAAAACGAGAATAAACTATGCTTAGTGTAATACCCATAAATGGGCCTCTTCCCAACATGATGTCGAGGTTGGTACATTGATTGATACTTAGCAGTGAGTTTTTTCCCAACATGGTGTTCAAAGGTTGGTACTTTTCCCCCAACATCATCATAAGAAGTTGACAGTTTAACTTCAATATGATCTCCAGAGGCTAGAAACATGCCCCCCAAGCTTCGATTCGTCCGTTGAATATGCTTCTGCATGTGCTTAGACTCCTGGTTACTAATAGTAATATGTCCACCAAAGAGGGATGAAGAAAGAGGATCAAGTGATATAGGCGGATGAAGGGAAGGTTTAGTACCAGATTTTGTGGAATATGGGACTTCCCTGGACTAACTAACATGATGTCACCTAGTGCTTCAAATGCAGATGGGATAGGCACTACCCAAGGATCAAATGATTCGTGGTATAATTTCACCATAGCCAAAATCATGTTTAAAATGGTAACCTGATGTGGGGGATTAGGGGGAGGTAAGGAAAAAACTTCGATTAATGAGGAATATTTGAGGAGACCTACCCCTACACTTTCATACTTAAGATCGGACTGTCCCAGGAAAGGGATATTATTCGTTGAAGAATTATTGATATCTTGTGTGCAATAATCAAGTTGGTCAACGGTCACAATTTTCCATTGATGGAGAAATTGAAAAAGGTGAAATATCGAAGATGCAATGGAAGTCATGGCATAGAACCAACTAGGACCAAGCAATAAATTATAATCCAGGGGTGTGTCAACGAGAAAGAGCACTTATATTACTGAGAGAAATGTTCGCGGGCCTCTTCGAGGGGGCAACCTTTAGTTGAGCAGAGCTCTATTACAATAATATCCAAGCTAGGGTTCTCATACCCTCGACTCCTATTTATACTAAATATGACTATCAAGAGAACCATCTAGAGGAAGATTCTTCTAGAAGAGAAAGCTTCTATTAGGTCTTCTTACATTCGACTTATTCTACCTTATTGCAAGGCCTTATTAATATTGACCTTTATTACATCAAAATACATTGTTCTACCTACGTAAGGGGTTAGGTCCCTAACATGTCCTCCCCCTTAAAAACAACCTTGTCCTCAAGGCTTGGGATGTGGAAATTACTGCAGAATGGTAGTTGGTTCCCAAGTGGCATTTGTTGGAGTTGTATCTTTCCACTGGACTAACACTTCCTTGATGGTTCATTGACGCAGACGACGCTCATGCTGATCCAAAATTGCTAGTGGTTGTAGCCAAATGGAGCCTTCTTCATCCAATTCGGAAAGGTTGGTTTGAGTTTGGCACTTAGTTCCAATCACCTTCTTCAAGCATGAAACATGAAAAACAGGATGTAGCTTTGAATGACTGGATAAAGCTAACTGATAGGCCACCTGTCCCACACGCTTGAGAACTGTATAAGGACCATAAAATTTGGGTGCCAACTTCTGACAATGGTCAGCCTCAAGGGTTTTTTCTTGTAAAGTTGCAGTCGAAGAAACACCTGATCCCCTTCTACAAATTGACATTCAGAGCGACCTTGATCTGCTTGTTGCTTCATGCGATTCTAAGCCACGAACAAATTCTCTTTGAGGGTATGGAGAATAGCCTCTCGAACTGTAAGCGTTTGGTCAACTGCATGGACCTTCGAGACACTTGGTAAATATGAGAGAATTGAAGGTGGCTTTTGTCCATGGACTGTTTCAAAAGGAGTCATGCGTGTAGTTGTATGGTATGAAGTGTTGTACCACCATTAAAATAGGGGTAACCATTGAGCCCACTGATTTTTCTTTTCTGATGCAAAACACCTCAGATATGTTTCCAAACACTTCTTGACAACTTCAGTTTGACCATCTGTCTAGGGATGATAATTTGCGCTGAGATGCAAATGGGTGCCTTGTATCTTGAATAGTTCTTGCCAAAAATTGTGGGTGAAAGTTGGGTTGCGATCAGAAACAATAGAATGCGACACGCCATGAAGCTTGAAGACCTGATCCATGAAAAGTTGAGCCACTGTGGATGTTGTAAATGGGTGTTGAAGAGCACAAAAATGCGCATACTTGGAAAGGCGATCAACTACCACCATGATGACTGATTTATTATTCAATTTAGGTAAGCCTGTAATAAAATCCATAGAGATATCCCTCCAAATAACAGGTGGAATCGGAAGCAGTTGCAGTGTGCCAGGAGATTTGACTATTTATCCCTTGTTGCGTTGACACACATCACATTCGGCCACAAAATTACGAATGTCTTGTTTCATACCATCCCCAAAAAAAGAACGTTTGACCCTGTCATAGGTTTTGGTAAACCCAGAGTGCCCAGCTGTGGGTGTAGCATGAAGCTCAGAAAGCACCGTGGATTTAAGTTTTGACTGTTTACTTAAATACAAATGGCCTTTGTATTAAATCTCATCATGGAGCCATGAGTACCCTGGGGAAGCAGGAGAATTGGACTACAATTGTTGTATCATATGTGAATTTTTTGGATCATGTAGCCATTCATGGCGAATAGATTGGAGAAAATATGGTACAATGAAGTAGAGAGAAAAAATGGAGCCTTCATCTTCATATTTTCGAGAAAGTGCATCAGCCACCACATTGTCTTTTACTTTGTTGTAAATGATCTCATAATCATATCCAAATAGCTTAGTCACCCATTTTTGTTTCTCTGGGGAGGAACTGTGTTGTTCCAGAAAATACTTGAGGCTTTGACGGTTTGTCTTAATTTGGAAGCGTTGCCCCAATAGATAAGGGCACCACAAATCAACGATATGCAGGATAGCCAACATTTCCTTTTCATAGATTGATTTTCCCGAATTTCATTCAGATAGTTGTTTGCTGGCAAAGGCCAAAGGCCGACCCTCTTGAATAAGGAAAACACCAATACCTTTCCCTGAAGCATCACATTCCAGGAAAAAGGTCTTTGTGAAATCAGGAAGGTCCAGGACTAGAGTGGTGCACATGGCCATATTCAAGGTTTGAAAAGCCTGAGCAGCTGCTGGGGTCCAAGTGAAAGAATTATTTTTAAGGAGTGTCGTGATAGGTGCCCCAATCTTTCCATAATTCTTAACAAACTTGCGATAATAACCTGTTAGGCCCAGGAATCCTCACAAGATTTTGAGAGTCTTTGGGTGAGTCCAATCTTGTATAGCTTCAATATTTTTAGGATCCACCTTGACATCGTTCTTGCCAACAATATGGCCCAAGTACTCGACTTCTGAGGCGCCAAAAGCACATTTAGATTGTTTCAGTAAAAGTTGGTGCTGAGAGAGTAGATGGAGAACTTGGTCCACATGAGCAAGGTGGTATGTCTATGTTTTTCTATAGATGAGGATATCATCAAAGAAAACTAAGACAAAATGACAAAGAAAGGGGCAAAAGACATGATTCATGAGGCTTTGGAAGGTGGAGGGCGCATTACACAAGCCAAAGGGCATGACCAAAAAATCATAGTGGCCCTCATGATTTCCAAAGGCAGTCTTAGGAATGTTTGCCTCTATCTTATGGATCTAGTGGCAACCATAACAAAGATCAAGTTTAGTAAAGAACTAGACGCCACTCAATTCATCCAAGAGGTCATCAATGGAAGGAATGGGAAATTTATCTTTAATGGTGAGTTTGTTGAGGGTGCGAAAGTCAGAAAATATGCACCAAGAACCTTCTTTTTTTAGGACCATGACCACAGGAGAAGAGTAGGGGCTCGTTCTAGGGCATATAATGCTTGCGTTAAGTAGTTCTTGCACCATTTTCTCAATTTCATTTTTTTGGGAAAATGGGTGACGATAGGGATGAATATTGGGAGGGAGGCTTCCTGGTATAAGGGGAATGAAATGATCATGAACACCATGGGAAAGCGGGAGTCCATGGGGAGTGGAAAAGATAACTTGATGTTTAGAGAGGATGGATTGAAGGTCTTGCAGCACAAAGGGTGTCTCAGTTGCCTGTATGGCATGGATTTGGGCAATAATTCTAGAATGACCTTTTTTGAGTAGCGTTTCCATGCGATGGGAACTAATGATCTCCGGTGAACCGACAATGATGCCTTGGAACTTATATTTTTGGCCCTCCTGTTCAAATTGCATGGTTAATTCCTTAAAATCCATGAGAATGGGACCCAAAGTCCTTAGCCAGTCTGCACCCAACACAATGTCACAATCGCCCATGTCGATAGAAAACATATGAGATTTCAGGTGGTAGTCACCAATTTGCAGACGCATATTTTCACAATGCCCTCCACATTTCATGGAGCCACCATTGGTAATCATGATTTGGAAACTATTGACAGCATGGATATAACAATGAGTTTCTTAGGCAATGTGGTGATGAATAAAATTATGGGTGCTGCCACTATCAACTAGAATGATGACCTTCCTATGCTTGATGTAACCAATTAGCTTGAGGGTTTGGGGAGCAACGAAACTAGTGAGAGCATTTAGGGAAATGACCGGTTCTACTTCAGGAGGGTCTGAGGGAGGGGTTATGTCCATGGTTTCAGGTGACTCAGACACAAGGGGAGTTTCAACATCCTCTTCCGAAACATCCTCCGAGATGGCCATAAAAAGATTTTGTTCCTTACACTTGTGGCCCAGAAAATATTTTTCATAACAATTATAACAAAGGCCTTTTAGTTGGAATTCAACCATTTCAGCCCTGGTCAATTTTTGGATCTTTAGTGGAGCAGAGGGAGTAGTGGTATTTATTGGTTTGGTGTGAGGAATAAATGAGGGTTTTCGGTTTTGATAAGATACAACCTGTTGTGCTTCTTTATCTCTTTTAGTATCCTCCACCCAACTTTGATGCTGAGCCATGAGGACATGGGCAAGAATCTCATCCTTGAGGCCACTGATAAAACATTCTCGAAAAAAGGCATCAGACATGCCCTTTTCCCGAGAAGCCAAACTCTCAAAAGAAACTATAAAGTCTTCCATTGTTATGGATTGTTTCATCTTTTTCAAATGTGCTAAATGGTTGGTGTCAGTCTCAAAGTGTTCATAAAGCTTTGCCACAAAGTCTGTCCAAGCAATATACCCTTGACAGAAAGTTTTTCTCCATTGCCATGATTGCCAACGTTCTTGATCTATATGGAGAACACCATACCGAATTTTGGCCAAGTCATCTGTAATGTCGTATAAAGAGAAATAATGTTCCATTTGGGTTACCCAACCAGTGGGATCTGAGCCATCAAATTTGGTCACATCCACCCGTGGAAGGCGTAGGTCACGTTGAAAGTATGGTGCTGAAAATTATGGGAGTGAGAGGAAGTTTTAGCTTCGGTATGTGGAGGTGGGTCAAAATAAGGGTTATCTACAGGGATATGCAACTTGGTGAAGATAATTGAAATGAAAAATTCAAGATGGGTAGTCATGTCTTGTTTGAGTTCCTCGATTGAGGCGACGATGGAGGACTGCATGTTTGTATTGAGGGCGACAACATTGACACTGAGTTGTTTCACTTCTTGTTGGGTCTCTATGAAATTATATTGCAAGGTATTGAAGCGAACTTCCAAATCTTGGCTATGGGTATGGGCCATGATGACGAGGGAAACGAAACGGGGCAAGTGGGGTCAAAATGTTTTCTGAAAAATGATATGTATGAATGTGATTAGGGCAAAGAGATAAATCCAATGGAATAGGTCTCAAATAATGGTGAAAAAATTTCCATATTTTGTTTTACACCTGTGGAGTTATACTTTGGTCTGAAGAATACTGCAGTGTTGAAATGCCCAAATGCTTAACCAGGAATAAATGTGTAGTGATTTGGAAACCTGAACATAGTTGCACGACAATAGATCTTGTATGTTTTAATTTTTTTTGTTTCCGTCCCCAAGGGTTAGGTATTCAAGGGTTCTACAGACAAGGGTTTTCCCTATGCTATAGCTCTCTGATATACATGCGGGGTCCAACAGTAGTACTCCGCCCAATATCTCAGGGCACTAACTAAGGAGGCTAGACCATTCTCTTAGCCATACTACCCGAATACCTAGGTACTAGAGAGTATCTTCCCGAGTGTTGTTCTCGGTGGCACTATAGCAGTCAGATGACCGATCAGTTTATCTAAAGAGGGATTCAGGAAATCTAGGTCGATTCGTACACAAGTGTTGTCTGATGTGCTACCACTCGAAGGGGTACCAACAAGGGTTACAAGGGTGGCCAATAGATGTGCGCTTAAGAAGCCCTTGTATTTCCTGCATGTATGAATCTCTCAACCACGGGTTTATGCACGTAACAACATATCCTTGTGGCTTAAAGACGTTGGAATATGTCTCTACCCTGAAAAAAAAAATTAACCCACAATTTTCTGCCAAGGAAAGTGCTCTGATACCACTTGTAATATTCCAGATATAAAAATTATGCAGAACATAAATAAAATGATAGAAATGGCAAATGAACAACAATATAACTAGAATAACACCACAATAATACTAAAATGATAACATAATAACACCAGAAAGAGCACTTAGGTTACTGAGAGAAATTCTCACAGGCCTCTTCAAGGGGGCAACGTCCAGTCGAGCATAGCTCTATTACAATAATATCCAAGCTAGGGTTCTCATACCCTCGACTCCTATTTATACTAAATATGTCTATCAAGAGAACCATCTAGAGGAAGATCCTTCTAGAAGTGAAAGATTCTATTAGGTCTTCTTACATTCGACTTATTCTACCTTATTGCAAGGCCTTATTAATATTGACCTTTATTACATCGGAATACATTGTTCTACCTACGTAAGGGGTTAGGTCCCTAACATAAGACATGGGGAGCTCAAATAAATATAATGATAGATCAATCTCAAATACTTTATACTCAAAACTCAGAGTGACAAAGTATAGTCAACACTGATCCTGAAATAGTTCTCCAGGGATTTCTAAAAATATATATATATAGTCTGTTACAAAGCTTTGAAATTTAAATGCGTTTGTCCTTAGGACTGGGATTAGGGCTCCTGCAGACCATAAAGAAAATATGAACAAGAAGTAAGGTGTAGAAGGAGAATGGTGGGCGATGTAGAGTAGCAAGACCTGGAAATAAGACAGAGAGAAAATATCAGACTTTGGTTAAACCTTTCTAGTCAAAGAAGAAAAGTAACTGGATGAAAGAACTAATAAAGAAATCAATATGTGATCAACATAAAATTACTATGATGTTATCTCATGTCTTCACTTGCTTTCTACTGTCATTTTATTGTCTTCATTGACGGTTACATGAACCGTCTCAACTGTTTCTTGCCCATATTTTTTTAATTTGTCGATTTCTTTTTTGAGCCAATCTTCAATGTAATTTTTCATTGGTGCGACGTTTATCTCATGTCTGATTTTAATGTTGAACAACTCACCTTACAAATCTCTTAAGTCAAGAGAAATAGCATGTACCGCTTCATCAATATCTTGGCTTTTCACTAAATACTACACTAGCCAATTGTCTATTTCTTCTTCATTATATTCAAGTATGCTATAAAACTTTTTAGTTGATAACCCCTTAAATATCTCAACTTGTTCGTCAAACTTTTGCTTTGTTAGAAACATTGAGTTGAGAATTAATTTAGGGTATTGTACCTTATTAGTACCTCTTGCTAGGTCTATCTTTGTGAGTCTTTTGAACAACTATTCCTTTTTTAGTATGGCTTCACTGCATGCTTGAACAATGCTATTCAAATTTTTAATCTTTTCCTTTCAACAAGCATTTAACTATTTTATTCGACTTGGGGAAGGAAATTCCTGTTGGACAACTAAGAGGGGGGGGGTGAATTAGTTGTTATTGTGATTAAACAATTATGCCTATTTAAAAATCATTACAAACCTCTCAGTGATAATCACAGTAATGCAAGGAAGTAAGCATTGTAACATTCAACAGCATTCATACATATGAGATATACAAAGACAGATATTTCCTGAGGAAACCCATAAAGGGTAAAAACCTCTTTTTCTTTATATGATAAGTAATCTTTACATTATTTACATTATCATACATATGATATCCAACTCATTGTGAGTCCATAACCTCTGTTTTGCACGCTGCAACTTGCTGAGAGCACCAACTCTCTGTTTTCTCTAGCACCCACTAGAAGGAAGCACCAACTCCCTGGTTTCTCTAGCACCAACTAGAAGGAAGCACCAACTCCCTGGTTTCTCTAGCACCAAATAGAATTAAGCACCAACTCCCTGGTTTCTCTAGCACCGACTATAAGGAAGCTACAACTCCCTGTGTTCAAGCACCCACTTGAACCTCTGAGGAGAGCAGTCCTCCCTAGCACCTCCCTACCACCCTGAAATGTAAATTATTTTTTACTAAAACTTATTATAGCGATATAAAGTTATTCAATGGCTTACCAGCCTTATCACTGTTCTATTACACTATTCTTCCATGTCTGCATCAGTGTCTTCTGCACACCCCTTGCACTTTCTGTTCTTCTTCCTTTTATGCTCTCTGCGCCATATCCCTTCAATGCACCATTCCTCTACTGTGAATTTCTCCTCCTGTGCTTTGCCTCCTTGCACACACCTGAATTCTCCTACACAACGACAACAACAGTCTCTTCTTTGTTCCACATTCTTATAGTCTCTTTGCTCCTTGTGCATGCAATATTCGCCATGCCTCTGCATGTTCACACCACACCAATATCCTCCACATCATAGAGTTTTCTCCACTTCACTCTTCCACAACTATCCAATCTCTTGTGCGCCACGTTCTCTCTCTGTTCTGCATCTTTTTCTCATTGTCAGTCCTCTGCCTGATCATCATGGTAACTCTTCAGCTTCTCTGGTGGTTTCACCTATGCATCCATCATCACTGGGTGTTAGTCTGAGATTCCTTAGTTTCTCTGGTAGTTGAGGCTCTTCATCTTCTCTGTCTTAGATGAGCTTATCCTTTCTGTTTTCATCTACAGACTTCAATCCCCTTCCATCTGTCAATTGTCTGAATCAATAATCCTCAATCCACTGGAAGATGCCTTGGGACTCTTCATATTATTTGGCGATCACACTCAGTCCTCTTCGAGTCCTCTGGTAGAGATCATCATTTTTTTTAGTTATTACACTGAGAAGCGCAAAAGTAGCCCCGCGATATTGTTCAATTTCACCTGTACCGTTGGATTGAATTCATAGAAACTTGTGTTTACTTTGCCATTTTGCACTTTGGCATTTCGGGATCCCTGTGGTAAATATTTCGTTACACTCCATGTCCTGATCCACGAAACTCCGAAATGGAGCTTATCTGAACTAACCCCTTCCTTCATCTTCTGCCGATGTGACCAATGGCTGCGGCCATAAATTTAGCCAAAACGTGTTTCGCATTTCGGCATTTTGGGATTTTGGCACTCTTATGGCAAAGTCTCTTGATGCTCCATGTCTTGATATCCGAAGCTTCGAAATGGAGTCGTATCAACGGTCCACACTCTAAGTGATTCAACGGTCCTGATGTCTTCATGATTTTGCATATCGCGATTTCAGGGTTCACGACTTCGGGACTCCTATGGTAGGAGTTCTTGAAATCTCCATCTCTCGATTTTCGAAACTTTGAAAGGGAGTCGGATCAACGGTCCACATAAACCCCTGATATGGATGGTTGATGGGATTTTGGTGTTTCACATTTCACGATTTTGGGACTCCTGTGGTAGGAGTTCTTGACATCTCCATCTCCCAATTTCTGAAATTCCGAAGTGATGTAAACTTGCTGACGTCACACGTGGATTGACACGTGTCGAATAACTGCCACATGTCACTCTGATTCATGAGTTACATGTGCCTAAAATGTGAATCAGCTTGACGCTTGTCATTGCCTAGTTGTGCCATGTGTTCTTAGCTGACGTGGTTTGCTGACGTGTCTATTTCAGGATTTCACATTTCATGAATTCGACATTCTTATTGTTAAGTGTTCTTTGGCAATTCAAATTCCCGGTATCTGAAACTCCGAAATGGAGTTTACTTCGGAGTTTCACATCTCGTGAATTCGACAGGTTAGGGAACCTCATTCCTTTGACTTTCCAATCGTTGAAATGATGATCTTTCACCACGTGTCCTACCCGTAAATGGACAATCCTCCTTCTTTTAGGATTTTGTACACCTGCTTCCCCTTGTACTTTAAAGAATGTACAGGTTCTCCTTGATCCAATGATGGTCGGATCCCACACTTGGATATAACACCTGAGATCTGTCCTCCTCTTCAACGCGCTCTTCTTGTCTACATTCATATCTGACAACCATCGGGAATTCAGGATGGGATCCAAGGATCATTGACACTTCTCCTCTCGAGCTTATGCATCCTCCTTAATTGGGAGAATTTCTAAGTGTCAAAGGCCTCGACCTTTGATCCGCCTGAGATCCTGAGTATGCTATCTCTCTTGAGCTTTGGCAGTGATTTAACCTCATTCCTGGTGCACACCTATGTACTGTGTTCAACTCTGCGCTAATTCCTCCTGAGCTTACTTTGTCCTTGTTTTTCCTTCGCTGCATACTCTGATCTTGCCATCAATGACAAGCACATACTGCCTGTAAAGCATGCCAACCATCCTCTGCACTATCTCTTCTGATCTTATCAAGCTTGCTCTGCAGCGTCTTCCCAAAATACTTCTGGTGCCTGTCTGTTACATTCTTCCTATACTCATGCCATCTTTGTTGTTGTACTTGCCATCAATGACAAGCATATGCTGCATGTTAAACATTTGCCAACAATCTCCCCCTTTGGAATTGATGGCAACAAAGGCACCCAAATTATTTTCTCCCCCTTTGACGTCAATGTCAAAGAGAACATGTTCCCCCTGAGTTGTTGCAGTATTTTTAGGAGGTATCAGATATTAAGCCAATGCAAACTCCCCCTTATGGGATGGACTCTCTCATTTGAGGCCTGCAGAATATTTGTATCTAAACCAGAGTCTTCTCTTTCTGATTCTTGGACCTGTTCATCTTCAACTTCCACTGTATCCTCTGTGGAAAACTCAAAATTGCTCACCTCTCTTACTAGGACTCCTTCATCAACCTTTTCTTCTCATGAGTGGATGACTCCCCTGGTCACTGTTATCTCTCTGCTTCTAACTATTTTCTTCCTTTGTTTCTAAAAGGTTAGATTTCCCTGACAAGGTATTTCCTCTTGTTATCTCTACAGGATGTCATGTAACATTTTGTAAAACAAAATGTTGTTGTTGAAGAGTTGTTGTCCTACTGACATATTGTGTAATTGTAGCTCGTACTTTTCAAACAACCCTTGGATATCCCCATTGATTCTCATCGATCTCTATCACTGAAATTTTCATTTTTCTTTCATGATGCTTACCATCCAAGGATTTTATGACCATATTCAATCACAAGAAAAATACGCTACAACCACTCTCATACCTTCTTTTCTTTTTCACGGACAAAGGACCTGTATCAGGTTTCTTAAGGGTATTGATTTCTTCCTTGTTGTATCCAATACCGGATTTGTCATTTGGTGATCTTTGACTATCCAATATCTTATCCAGGGTCATGGAGTTGTTTAAGAACTTGCTTTGGGTGTTTTCCTTTTCAACCTTCAAGACTTCTGCTTCCATCTTATGACATGGTTCTTCTCCTACTTCATCCATGGGGAAAATGCTAACTGAACATGCTTTTATTGTATCTGAATCTTCTTCTTTACTTGCAGGGGAGGATTCAATTTCAACATCATTAATTGTCCTTATGCCTTTATTCACCACTTGTCTCGAGTTTACATTTACCTTACATTATTTGGACATGAACACCTCTTCACTGCCTCTGTCACATTTTTGACTTGTACTGAGCAGATTATGTTTTAGATCATCCACAAGCAGAACGTGCTAGGCATCTCCTTTGTCACTACTCAAACTCATCATCCCTCTATCCTTGATTTTGCTTGGTTCATCATTTTCAAGGATCACATTTCCTTTTTTTCTTTTACGTATGGAAAGTAGCTTATCCTTGTCTCCAGTCACGTGCTTGGAACATCCACTATCTATATTCCCAGAGGCCTTTTGTTTTTGAGTTGAAAGTGCTTGACCACATTTTTCACTATTTTTCTCTTCCATGTGTTGGCCTTTCTATCTAAGAACTTTATCCTTGGATCTACTTTGTAATTATTTAGATGGCAGTTTGCAGCTTTGTGGCCAAAGTTGTGACAATTATAGAATTCAATCTCATTGTTCAATAGGTCAAAGTTATTGTTGCAGCATTGTCTACTCATTGACTGTTTATTATTTCTTGACCTCCTTAGTTGCATGTCTCTCAACTTAATTTGACAATTTGCAATCTGTGATGGTTTGTTACTTGGTTGTATCATTATTTGTTGTGGAAGATATTTATTCCTTTGAAATCTTAATTGCTCATGTTTAAGTCTTAAGGAACAATTTACAACTTTGTGACCAAAGTTAGAACAGTAGAAACAATATCCATAGAAAAATTCTTTGTACCTGGAAAATGGTTGTCTTCTTTGAGTAAATCAATTTCTTCCATGCTGATGATGTATTTGAGAAGGGAGTGCATTATTTCCTTGTTCTATAGATTCAATTCTGGCACCTTTCTCCTTACTCATCCTGGGCAATTGATTATCTTCCTTTGTTTCTGCAGGTTTGTTGTCGTCATTGCTTGTAGATTTGACAAACTTTATGAAGTCTTTGTTGCTTCGATGACCACTACTTGATCCCTCTTGATAACCCAAACCTGTTTTCAACTTTGGATTCCTTCGCTGATTTAGAATGGTGGCTAATCCTTCTGAGGCTTTGATAATTGGCAGATTTTGATTATACAAGGCTTGAAACTTCTCCATCTCTTTCCTAGTTTTCACTACTTCTTATTCTAATGCTTCACATCTTGCCTTCTTTTCTGATAGTTGTTGTTTTAGAATATATTTGATTTTATTTGCCTCCTCTAATTCTACTTTTAATAGGAAAAGGTCTTCATCAGGTCCTTTACTGTCTTTTTCGAACTGTATCAGCAATTGTCTTTGCTCTCTGTTCTTCATTCTTAGTATGTCAATCTCTTCCAGTGCACTGATCAGTTCTCCCTCCATGTCAACCACGACTTCTTCATTTTCATCACTGCCTATGATTTCAATATCATAATCCTCTTTGGCCATAAGCATGAAGTCATTTACTTTATCTTCACAGGAAGAATCACTATCAGTGTCTTCTAAGGAGTCATCATTGTTTACACATAAACTTTTCTTCTTATCAAATCTTCTTGATTTGTGCTTCTCTTCATCTTCAGAGTTTTGATCATGTTTCTTGTGTGGACATTTATTTGAAAAATGACCTATGTTACCACAGTTGAAACATTTGAAGGGAAACTTACCTTGGTACTTTCCTGATCCTTTCTTTAGTCTTCTCACGAATTTTGCTTCAATTTCATCATGCTCACAATCTTCATTCTTATCTACTTTAAATGATGCTTCTCTAGAGGTGGTTTTATCTATGACTATCCTCATTTCATATGCAGTCAACGTTCCTAGAAGTTCATCAAAAGCCAAAGTCTTTATATCATTAAGTTCTTCTATAGCTAAGACCTTTGGGTTAAACCTATCTGGCAAATATGTCAAAATTTTTTGAACTAAAGAGGATTCCTCAATTTTTTCACCAAGTGCTTTCATTGCATTTACTAGTTCTTCAACTCTCAAAAAATACTTCCCAATGGTTTCATCTTCTTGTATCTGTAGCTTTTCAAACTGTACTCTGTAGGTTTTAATCTTGGCATCTTTTACCTTCTCATTACCTTCATAACTGTTAATGAGTTTGTCCCACATTTCTTTAGCAGTTTGAAGATGCATCACCTTCAAAAACTTGGCTTCTGCAAGTCTATTTAAGATAGCATTCATTCCCTTAGCATTAAAGATAAATTCTAACTTATCATCCTTGGAAGCTAGCACAACAAACTTTATGTATCCAGTCTCTACTACATCCGAGACATCAACTCATAAGGCCATTAGGTATGTTCTCATTCTAACCTTCTAGAAGGCAAAATTCGTTCCATCAAATAGAGGAGGCCTAGTGACTGAAGTCCCTTCATGGCTTGTCATGTTTAAGCTTACATATCTACCTTTAAATAAAAGGCACCGACTCTAATACCAATTGTTGGACAACTGAGAGGGGGGGCATGAATCAGTTGTTACCATGCTTAAACAATTATGCCTATTTAAAACTCATTACAGACCTCTCAATGATAATCACAGTAATGCATGGAAGTAAGCATTGCAACATTCAACATCATTCATACATATGAGATATACATAGACAAATATTTCCTGAGGAAATCCATAAAGGGTAAAAAACTCTTTTTCTTTATATGATAAGTAATTTTTACATTCTTTACATTATCATACATATGAGCTCCAACTCATTGTGAGGCCACAACCTCTGTTTTGCAAGTTGCAGCTTGATGAGAGCAGTAACTATCTGTTTTCTCTAGCACCCACTAGAAGGAAGCACCAACTCCCTGGTTTCTCTAGCACCAACTAGAAGGAAGCACCAACTCCCTGGTTTCTCTAGCACCAACTCGAAGGAAGCACCAACTCCCTGGTTTCTCTAGCACCAACTAGAAGGAAGCACCAACTCCCTGGTTTCTCTAGAACCAACGAGAAGGAAGCTACAACTCCCTGTGTTCAAGCACCCACTTGAACCTCTGAGGACACCAGTCCTCCCTAGCACCTCCCTACCACCCTGAAATGTAAATTCTTTGTTACTAAAACTTATTACAGTGATATAAAGTTATTCAATGGCTTACCAGCCTTGTCGTTGTTCTGTTACACTGCTCTGCCCTATCTGCATCAGTGTCTTCTGCACACCCCTTGCACTTTCTGTTCTTCTACCTTTTATGCTCTCTCCACCATATCCATTCAATGCACCATTCCTCTACTATTCATTTCTTCTCCTGCGCTCTACCTCCTTGAACACACCTGAATTCTCCTACACAGCGACAACAATAGTCTCTTCTTTGTTCCACATTCTTATAGTCTATGTGCTCCTTGTGCATGCAATATTTTCCATGCCTCTGCATGCTCACACCACACCAATCTCCTCCACATCGGAGAGTTTTATCCACTTCACTCTTCCACAACTATCCAATCTCTTGTGCACCACGTTCTCCCTCTGTTTTGCATCTTTTGCTCATTGTCAGTCCTCTGCCTGATCATCATGGTAACTCTTCAGCTTCTCTGGCGGTTTCACCTACGCATCCATCATCACTGGGTGTTATTCTAATATTCCTTAGTTTCTCTGGTAGTTGAGTCTCTTCGTCTTCTCTATCTTAGACGAGCTTATCCTTTTCATTTTCAGCTACAGACTTCAATCCCCTTCCATCTGTCAATCGCCTGAATAAATAATCCTCAATCCACTGGAAGATGACTTGACACTCTTCATCTTCTTTGGTGATCACACCCAGTCCTCTTCGAGTCCTCTGACATAGATCATCATTTGTTTTAGTTGTTACATTGAGAAGAGCAAAAGTATCCCTGCAATCTTGTTCAACTTCACCTGCACCATTGGATTGAATTCATAGAAACTTGTGTTTACTTTGCCATTTCGCACTTCGACATTTCGAGGTCCCCATGGTAAATATTTCGTTACACTCCATGTCCCGATCCCCAAAACTCTGAAATGGAGCTTATCTGAACTAGCTCCTTCCTTCATCGTCCGTCGATGTGACCAATGGCTGCGGCCACAGATTGAGCCAAAACATGTTTTGCATTTCGGAATTTCAGGATTTTGGCACTCCTATGGCAGAGTCTCTTGATGCTCCATGTCCCGATATCCGAAGCTCCAAAATGGAGTTAGATCAATGGTCCATGTTATACCCGATTTCTAGGGATATCTAGGAGATCATGTCTCGAGGCCCACAAGTCCTAGACATGGAGTACCAAGAGCAGGATTGACCTGAGCATGGCCCTGGAGGGCCCATCCTTCTTCTTCTTCATCAGACCTGTCCTGTCAGTAGCAGAAACATCCATCACCATCAGCTTGGACTTGCATTGGTAAAGACTCTTGCTCCATGAGGTAATTGGTCCAGGTATCATCGTATGTGTCATGTTTGATCATTATAACTTTTAGGTATATGAATCAGGTTCCTTACATTTCTGACAACTGATTGGATCTTACACTAACCCACTTGACCATGGTTGGGGGGATAAACGGGGTGCCCTAGCAAGCTTGTATCCATAGGTCTTGGTTAGCCACCAGAGGGGATTTTGAAGAGCCATCGTCTGCTCCCACCATATTATCATTTTACATCTTATCTCCCATTCATCTACCCCATTCCCCTAGTCCAGGCATTAGGATGACCTATTTGAGGGGTTACACTTTATCCTGTGGGAAGAAGGGTCTAAAGGCCCAGGAGGTAAAAGCAACTAGTAAAAGATAAAAGCCATAGGAAATAAAACCTAGAGATGCCTCGCCCAGGGATCCCCGTGAGGGCAATAAAAGGCCTCTCGATAAGAAACAAAAGGGACCCAAAGAAAAATAATAAAACAAGACCTAGGCAAGAGGATGGGGGGTCTCATCACAAGCTGGCCCATTATGTTCATAGGTATCTAGTAGTATGACATTGCCATTATATGGTCACCACGCCAGGGTAGTGGCCCTTGGTTGCATGGCCAAGGGAAAGGGGATCTCATCACGAGACAACCTTATCATTTCTATGAAAATACTCGTGGGTAACACTGTCATCTCTAGTCACCACGCCAAGGCAGTGTCCTCTGGTTAGACATTGAAGAAAAAAGAAAGAAAAAGCAATAAATAAAAGAAAGAATAAAGACAATAAAGGGCTTGGAAAGAACTACATCCATGACAGGTACAACTCGCCTCCTACAAAGGCACCCACGGATAATACCCACCCTTGGTTTTCATTGTGTCTGGACATCCTTAGACCATACCACCTCATATTACATGGCTTGAATGATATCCTTTGGAAACTTTCCTCTTTTTATGGATGTTGGCCCAACAAAGCACTTTGTCTTTTCTTCGGCTTTGAATAGTAGGTCAGTGTAATGTCTTTGAGCTATTATATGATATGCTAGGGGTCTTATGCATGGATTTGATAAAATTAATGATGAGATATGATTGACATTTTTATGATCCCGAGGACTAATGAGCCCATGGAGGGCGAAGTTTTTGATGTGCAGGACCATACCCGACGGACAGGTACCAAGTGGACTGGTACACATGGGGAGATGATCAGTTTGGACCTCCATGGGGCTGAAGATCCCATTAGATGGTTGTTGGGACCTCATCAAGAGCAGAGACATGATGGTGATTGATCGAGCCTTTGCATACGAGAGGGTGGAGGACGTTTTCATCCAGGACGCCTTGGCTGAGCCCAGCCCGAGGGGATTGACCCACTACAGGTGGAACGTGTGCTTTCTGATGCCCTAGGATGTCATTCAGGAGCCATGACGTCACCTCCAGTGTGTGGTACCTTGACAGAGCATTCTGGCACGTGTGGTAGAGTTTGGAGGCCCAGAAAGGACCAACATTTGCCTTCTAGTGCTGAGTTTTTCCCTAAAAAGGGCCAACGTCTCCCTTAGAAGGGCTAGACATCCTGCTTACTGCTCATTTAGGATTTTATTTAGCAGTTAAATGTAAAAACAATATGATTTTTAGTAGTAAGCCTTGCCGGCTATTTTAATGACCTAATTTTTAAATTAAAGGTCATTGAATGATATAAATTGAGGATGTTTTCCCTCATTTTGAACATAACACAACTCACTCATCAAGTGAGATCTTATTTTTAGCGCCCTGTTGGGATTTTTGGCTGAAATAGTGAGGCACAACTTTTGAAGGAGGAGTTTTCTTGGCATTTATGGTGTTTCTTTGAAAGGAAGGTGTTACAACTAGGGTTTGCTTGGATATTTCTTCATGAATTGTAAGTGTTTTTCCTACAAAACGTCTCTTTGAATGGTTGTAGTTTAAATCTCTTGCATTTTACTTATATATTGCTAAATCCAAACCCTAGGGGACAACGACACAAGTAGGTTGTTGCCTCATGTCCCCTGACAAAGAAACCTTAAACCATTGAATAAGAAAATAGAGCCTAGCCTTAGCTACACTTGTTTTCTTCATTCCTCATGCTAGCCGTATCTTTTTGAATCCAAGAAGAGTGAGACATCCTTAGCCTAGGCTTACTACACTAGGGCCGTACCAATCTATGGTTTGTTGACAGACCTTGTTTTAGCAATGTCTCCCTCATCAAAACCTTTTGTCTTGGTTAAAATTTCCTTATTGTGCTACCTGTTTGCCGGGAAAGAGGAGAGAGCACAAGGCCTTGCCTTTGCAACACCAAGTGAATCTCTCTCTCTTAGGGTTTATATTTTTAAGGCCCTGCTTTAGCAGCACCTTGAAAACCTACCCTCTAGTCCTTAGAAAACTTTTACCCTTCAACTCTTGCATCCATCACTTGTTGACTCCATTAACCCTTCAGGCACTGATCCTTAGACTCTAGCATTGAGGTGATAGTGACTAAACAAACTTTCAAAACCTTATAAACTTGAAACCCTAACTAGCAACTAACCCTAAAAAAAAGCTGACGTCACCCCTAGGATATTTCATCTTGACGCAACAATCTATTATATGTGAGCAACTGAATGATGTTTAATGCATTGATTTGATTCAAGGATTGATTATATTCATTGGATGCTATATTGTTCCAGTATTTATTGACAAGTAACATTATATTGCCATTGTCATTATTGCAAACATTGACTTCGTCAATATTTACTACTGCATTTTCTCATATATTGAACTTGGATAGTCATTGATTTATGAAGTATTAACCATTATTGCACGTACTATTTTTATTGTTGTCTTGTCTCACAAGCAGGTTCCTTCTCCGTGGTTATCCTTTATTTGACTATCTTTTTTGGGCGGTAATCTATGAAAGGGAAATAGCCTTAATCCTTTGAGCCTTTCCTTTTCAAACCCCAGATTACCAGGGACGTCTCCCTTGGGTATAGCCTCCCTAAATAGAAAGGACCTCCCCATTGTGGTGAAATTGGGTGGGGTAGGTCCCTGTTACATCAGTTTGGCCTTCTACTTTATAGCCTTTGCTCCTAGCTACAAACTGTGCGATAACATTTTAGCACCATTGTCGGGGAACACTGAGTCAATCTTCCTCAACGACAAATCTTTTGGTAAGCCTTGCCTCAAAGAACTTTTCTCTTACAAGCTTACCTGGCGACTCCACTAAAGTTTATTCCCTTATTCTTTGATAGTTTCAAGAAAACTATATGGCGAATCCACAAACCAAAAGGAGATTTAATAATCCTCCTTTAGCTTTTAGAAGGAAGCCTCCTATAAATTCACCTGTTGTCAAGTCACTTTTTGTAAAGAGACTTCCTTTAAACATGTCTACCTCTCAGACCGGTACTACAAATCCAGTGAACAACCAAGGACAATGGTCATCTACTTTGTTCAAGCCGTTAGACATGTCAGCCATACCTATCTACCCTAGGCAAATGCCACCCAAATATGAAAAGTGGTTGCCTAAGTTTACTAGCACTGATGCCACTAGTGCCAAAGAGCATATGAGTAACTTTTGGGAATTTTTTCAGCTTCACCCCATTAGTGATGATGCTGAGGAATTAGTTATGAAGTTATTCTCTGCTACCCTTTATGATGCTGCAAGACGTTGGTATCTCGGCCTTCCTGATGGAAGTATCAAAACCATTGATAGACTTGAGCAAATCTTCCTCAGAAGGTGGAGCATCAAAGAAGACCCTAACATGCTGCTCACCCGACTAAATAGCCTTGCCAAGCATGAGAATGAGTCTATTCGGGAATTTCACACCAGATTCAAAGCATTACTCCAACGAATTCCCCCAAGCCATCATCCGAAAGACAATTATCTTGTTCACATTTATACTAGATCTTTCAGTGGCCAGCTAGGGTATATTCTTAGAGACAAAGACCCTCAATCCATTCAAGAAGACCAAGAGCTCGCGACCAAGATAGAAGGAAATATCCTTTCATCCAAGATTGAGCCCTTTGCTAACCCTAGGGGGAGGATAGACACCAAGAAGAAAGCGATACACAATGTCGAGCCTACTTCAGATCTCTGCACCAGTATCAGTAAGCTACAAGCTTCCATGGATAACATCATGAAGAATCAAGAATAAATGATAAATTGAATCATTATACTTGAAAATTCCCAGACCCAGGCACCTAGACCTCCATTCAAAGGGAAATTCCAAAAAGGGAACCAAACCTACAAGCCAAAGAATGAAAATGAAGTTCCAAATACTCTGGCCCCTACAAATGTCGTTGATGAAAATCCTTGGTGCCTGGAATGTAGTGAAGCACACTGGGAGAATGAATGTCCTTATAACGCCAACCAACAACAAGTCAACAATCTGGACTACTTTATGAGTTTCCCTCAGATAACATAAGCAGGCCCTGAAGGAAGCAACTAGAGCCGCAAGACTGGAAATAATTAACAACTTGGACCAGGAATCACAAGAAAAGATTAAAAAGCAAGAAGTCCAAGTATACCGAAGAAAGAATCCAAAACAACCTGCCACTAATCAACCAAAATCTCCTGAGGTTCTTCCTCCCAAGACATCTAAAACTGATAAGGAGCCTTGTCGAAGATGCATGTAAACATTCCCTTAAAAGAAGCAATTAAGATCCCCTCTATTAAAGAACGCTTTAATACCTTCTTTTCGGGAACAACTGAGCCTATGGACCCCCCAATTATGTTGCAAGATAATCACTTCAGGATCTAGTATGGTGAAAATCCACCCTTCTTCATGACTCTTATGATGAACAACAAATACCTTAACAATTGCATGCTGGATACAGGTGCTGGTGCAAATATGATGTCTCTGAAAGTCATGCAGCAAATGGGCCTGAAGATCACTAGACCTTACAGAAATGTGTGTGGATTTGAATCCAAAGCAATACCCACAGATGGTGTAGTTGAAAACGTCGAAGTACAATTGAAAGAATTCCCTGAAAAGACAGTCCACATAGATATTATAGTGGTTGATGTCACGGACGTGTGGGGAATGTTGTTGTCTAGGAAGTTTGGTGAAATGATAGGAGGGTCCCTTGAAATGGATCTCACATTTTTGCGGTTACCTCTGAAAGATGGGACAACTGGACGTTTACTCAATGTGCCAATAACTGGAAATCACGTAAAAGATGTCGTTCCTTCCTTAAACGAAGCAAAGAAAGATGTGATACAAACTCTTCAAGAATATTCTCCAGAAGATATGCCATTTGAAAAAGAGGAAGATTTTGACCAAATTGAGTGGCCCAAGAAAGAAGAATACCAACAACTCCTAGATGAGTTTCAGAACAAAGAGGTTGGGACGGTGAAGATACTAAAAAGGAGAAAGGATGAAGAGGACGTGCAAATTCATCCATCCCAACAAGAAGTTTTTACACCAGAAGCCTACCCACCTCCCTCAATACAATACACCAGGGTTGTTCAAGGAACAACCAAACACAAGATCTGAAAATACAAGGAGGGAGATTTGGTATGGATGTGGGATACTCAGAAAGGAGAGCCAACTAATGTGAAAGGAAGTACGCAATCATGGCTCAGACCTTTCAAAGTCGGAATGGAATCCATTGATAACTCGTACTATTTGTCCACTTTGGAAGGAAGAAGGCGCCCATTACCCATTAACGGACGCCTCCTCAAACCCCACCAAGGTGGTGGGACATGACTGTACAGGTAAGTATAAGTAGGTAGGCATTTTCCGTGTATTATACCATCTGCATTTCATGTTATTTTGTTTCCTCATATGCATATTGATTGCTTTGTTTCATATACATATATATTATATTTGCGGGTTAGCAATACCACCCCACCTTTGTTGTTGATGCCTTATTCAAGTGTGAGCAGGTATGTAGGTTTATGCCAGATATGTTGAGGTTCTCATGCACTCTATGGTGATCACATGTCCTCGATTTGGAGCCAGATGTTATCCCCGATTTTTAGGGATAACTAGGAGATCATGTCTCAAGGCCCACAGGTCCTAGACATGGAGTATCGAGAGCAGGATTGACCTAAGCATGGCCCTGGAGGGCCCATCCTTCTTATTCTTCTTCAGACCTGTCTTGTCAGTAGCAACAACATCCATCACCATCGGCTTGGACTTGCATAGGAGAAGACTCTTGCTCCATGAGGTAATTGGTCCAGGTATCATGGTATGTGTCATGTTTGATCATTATAACTTTCAGGTATATGCATAAGGTTCCTTACATTTATGACAACTACTTGGATCTTACACTAACCCACTTGACCATGGTTGGGGGGATAAACAAGGTGCCCTAGCAAGCTTGTATCCATAGGTCTTGGTTAGCCACCAGGGAGGATTTTGAGGAGCCATCGTCTGCTCCCACCATATTATATTTTTACATCTTATCTCCCATTCATCTACCCCATTCCCCTAGTCTGGGCATTAGGATGACCTATTTGAGGGGTTACACTTTATCCTATGGGAAGAAGGGGCTAAAGGCCCAGGAGGTAAAAGTAGTTGGTAAAAGATAAAATCCATAGGAAATAAAACCTAGAGATGCCATGCCCAGGGATCCCCGAGAAGGCAATAAAAGGCCTCTCGATAAGAAACAAAAGGGACCCGAAGAAAAATAATAAAACAAGACCTAGTCAAGAGGATGGGGGGTCTCATCATGAGCCGACCCATTATGTTCATAGGTATCTAGCAGTATGACATTGCCATTATCTGGTCACCACGCCAAGGCAGTGGCCCTTGGTTGCATGGCCAAGGGAAAGGGGGTCTCATCACGAGCCAGCTTATCATTTCTGTGAAAATACTCATGGGTAACACTGTCAGATCTGGTCACCACGCTAAGGCAGTGTCCTCTGGTTAGACCTTGAAGCAAAAAGAAAGAAAAAGAAATAAATAAAAGAAAGAATAAAGGCAATAAAGGGCTTGGAAAGAACTGCATCCATGACAGGTACAACTCGCCTCCTACAAAGACACCCAAGGATAATACCCACCCTTGTTTTTCACTGTGTCTGTACATCCTTAGACCATACCACCTCATATTACATGGCTTGAATGATATCCTTTGGAAACTTTCCTCTTCTTATGGATGCTGACCCAACATGGCACTTTGTCTTTTCTTCGGCTTTGTATAGTAGGTCAGTGTAATGTCTTTGAGCTATTAGATGATATGCTAGGGGTCTTATGCATGCATTTGATAAAATTAATGATGAGATATGACTGACATTGCTATGATCCCGAGGAATAATGAGCCCATGGAGGGCGACGTTTTTGATGTGCAGGACCATACCCGATGGACAGGTACTAGGTGGACTGGTACACATGGGGAGATGATCAGTTCGGACCTCCATGGGGCTGAAGAGCCCATCAGATGGTTGTTGGGACCTCATCAGGAGTAGAGATAGGATGATGATTGATCGAGCCTTTGCATACGAGAGGGAGGAGGAAATTTTCATCCAGAACGCCTTGGCTAAGCCCAGCCCGAGGGGATTGACCCACTACAGGTGGAACGTGTGATTTCTGATTCCCTAGGACATCATTCAGGAGCCATGATGTCACCTCCAGTGTGTGGTACCTTGACATAGAATTTCGGCACGTGTGGCAGAGTTTGGAGGCCCAGAAAGGGCCAACGTTTACCTTCTAGTGCTGAGTTTTGCCCTAAAAAGGGCCAACGTCTCCCTCAGAGGGGCTAGACGTCCTGCTTACTGCTCATTTAGGCTTTTATTTAGCAGTTAAATGTAAAAACAATATGATTTTTAGTAGTCAGCCTTGTCGGTTG
>ML788272.1:439241-455034 GCA_009831015.1 Picea engelmannii | reverse complement strand
GCCCTATTGGGGTTTTTGGCTGAAATAGTGAGGCACAACTTTTGAAGGAGGAGTTTTCTTGGCATTTATGGTGTTTCTTTGAAAGGAAGGTGTTACAACTAGGGTTTTCTTGGATATTTCTTCATGAATTGTAAGTGTTTTTCGTGCAAAACTTCTCTTTGAATGGTTGTAGTTTAAATCTCTTGCATTTTACTTATATATTGTTGAATCAAAACCCTAGGGGAAAAACACACAAGTAGGTTGTTGTCTCATGTCCCCTAACAAAGAAACCTTAAACCATTGAATAAGAAAATAGAGCCTAGCCTTAGCTACACTTATTTTCTTCATTCCTCATGCTAGCCATATCTTTTTGAATCTAAGAAGAGTGAGACATCCTTAGCCTAGGCTTACTACACTAGGGCCATACCAATCTAGGGTTTGTTGACAGACCTTGTTTTAGCAACGTCTCCCTCATCAAAACCTCTTGTCTTGGTGAAAATTTCCTTATTGTGCTAGCTGTTTGCCGGGAAAGAGGAGAGAGCACAAGGCCTTGCCTTTGGAACACCAAGTGAATCTCTCTCTCTCTTAGGGTTTCTATTTTTAAGGCCCTGCTTTAGCAACACCTTGAAAACCTACCCTCTAGTCCTTAGAAAATTTTTACCCTTCAACTCTTGCGTCCATCACTTGTTGACTCCATTAACCCTTCAGGCACTGATCCTTAGACTCTAGCGTTGAAGTGATAGTGACTAAACAAACTTTCAAAACCTTATAAACTTGAAACCCTAACTAACAACTAACCCTAAAAAAAAGCTGACGTCACCCCTAGGATATTTCATCTTGACGCAACAATCTATTATATGTGAGCAACTGAATGATGTTTAATGCATTGATTTGATTCAAGGATTGATTATATTCATTGGATGCTATATTGTTCTAGTATTTATTGACAAGTAACATTATATTTCCATTGTCATTATTGTAAACATTGACTTCGTCAATATTTACTGTTGCATTTGCTCATATATTGAACTTGGATAGTCACTGATTTATGAAGTATTAACCATTATTGCACGTACTAGTTTTATTGTTGTCTTGTCTCGCAAGTAGGTGCCTTCTCCATGGTTATACTTTATTTGAATATCTTTTTTGGGAAATAATCTTTGAAAGGGAAATAGCCTTAATCCTTTGAGCCTTTCCTTTTCAAACCCCAGATTGCTAGGGACGTCTCCCTTGGGTCTAGCCTCCCTAAACAGAAAGGACCTCCCCATTGTGGTGACATTGGGTGGGGTATGTCCCTGTTATGCCAGTTTGGCCTTCTACTTTATAGCCTTTTCTCCTAGCTACAAACTGTGCGATAACAATCCACACTCTAAGTGATTCAACGGTCCTGATGTCTTCGTGATTTCGCATATCGTGATTTCAGGGTTCGCAACTTCGAGACTCCTATGGTAGTTGTTCTTGACATCTCCATCTCCTGATTTTTGAAACTCTAAAAGGGAGTCGGATCAACGGTCCACATAACCCCCTGAGATGGATGGTTTACGGGATTTCAGCATTTCACGATTTCGGGACTCCTGTTGTAGGAGTTCTTGACATCTCCAGCTCCCGATTTTTGAAACTCCGAAGTGATGTAAACCTGCTGATGTCACACGTGGATTGACACGTGTCGAATAACTGCCATGTGTCACTCTAATTCGTGACTTACATGTACCTGAAATGTTGAATCAACTTGACACTTGTCATTGCCTAGTTGTTCCACGTGTTCTTAGCTGACGTGGTTTGCTGATGTGTCTGTTTCGGGATTTTGCATTTTGCGAATTCAACATTCTTGTTGTTAAGTGTTCTTTGGCAATTCAAAGTCCCGGTATCTGAAACTCTGAAATGGAGTTTACTTTGGGGTTTCACATTTCGTGAATTCGACAGGTTAGGGAACCCCGTTCCTTTGAATTTCCAGTCAGTGAAACGACGATCTTTCGCCATGTGTCCTACCCGTAAATGGACGGTCCTCCTTCTTTCGGGATTTTGTACTCCTGCTTCTCCTTGCAGTTTAAAGAACGTACAGGTTCTCCTTGATCCAATGATGGTCGGATCCCATGCTTGGATCTAACGCCTGAGATTTGTCCTCCTCTTCAGCACACTCTTCTTGTCTACATTCATATTTGACGTCCATCGAGAATTCACGATGGGATCCAACGATCATTGACACTTCTCCTCCTGAGCTTATGCATCCTCCTTACTTGGGAGAATTTCTAAGTATCAAAGGCCTCGACCTTTGATCCGCCTGATATCCCGAGTACGTTATCTCTCTTGATCTTTGGTAGTGAGTTAACCTCATCCCTGGTGCACACCTACGTACTGCGTTTGACTTTACGCTAATTCCTCTTGAGCTTACTTTGTCCTTGTTTTGCCTTCGCTGCATACTCTGATCTTGCCATCAATGACAAGCACATACTGCCTATAAAGCATGCCAACCATCCTCTGCACTATCTCTTCTGATCTTATCGAGCTTTCTCTCTAGTGTCTTCCCAAAATACTTTTGGTGCCTGTTTGTTACATTCTTCCTGTACTCATGCCATCTTCGTTGCTATACTTGCCATCAATGACAAGCATATGTTGTCTGTTAAACATTTGCCAACAATTCCTCCTCTCTTCTTCTCAGTTCTGTCATGTTAGAGAATTTGACTCCAAATGTAATACAACATTAGTGTAGAAATCTTCTTCGTTCTTCGAATCAACTTGCAAATATTCATGAAAAGTGTGTTCCCTTGAGCCAAAAGAAATAATATTTTTTGATACTTCCCACGCTTCTGTTATTAGTGAAATTTTTTTATTAATATTATTTTCTACATAACTTAGAACCATTGTGAGTAGAGTTGACGATCCTTTCAATTTAATGGCGGGTGTGGTTGGTTTTATCATTGTTAAGGGACTTGCAAGGATTTTAGAGATTTGAGATAGAATCATCAAAAGCATCCCTGGTTGCTCTGTGAATTTTAGAGATTTGGGATGGCCGCATATCTTTAATGTCAACCTATGATCGAGATTTTCCCTTCTTATTTTTCTGATCACCTCTTTCTATAATCAAATTTTTAGATTCCTTATAAAAAACAACACTTTGGAAAGTAAATGACTCTTCTTCACTGAAGATCTCATCTGCAATGATCTCTAATGCTGAATTTTTTTGGGCCATATTTCCTGACTGATCAATTGTGCAAAACATTTTCTCAATATCTTCCTCGAGCTCCATGTCTTCAAGAGAGAAGATATTGATGTCGTTTTCTATGAGATTGTCTTCTTCTTCTTGCACTACATTCTTCCTCTTTTTACTCATAGGGAGCTTATGTGAGCTCTCGATTTTTCCAGGGGGGGATTCTTCTCTCCTCCGCCGCTTGAACTAATGTTGGAAATCTTCCTAATTGGGTGATTCGTTCAAGCATTGCTCCGGGATGTGGTAGTTTTGGGAGTAACAAATGGATATTGGGCGCTCCTTTCACTGTGACCCTTTCCTTTTTTCTTATAAAAATCGTTAGTATTGAGTATTGTTTCTAAATCACCAACATTGTGTACACGAGTGCTTTGGGTGTTATCTTCTTCTTCATTCAAGATAATATGAATGAACAAGTTGTTGAATCCTACTGACAACATATGTTCCACAAATATTTTGTGAGGATCAAACCCCTTTATTTTTTCAGCATACTTTAGATTTACATTGTTGAAGTGATTCACAAACTCATCAATTTTATTTATGTTTCTGAAAATGAAATCTCCAATCTTCCAAGGTAGGGGGATGAATTGCTTTTTCCTTTTTTTCGTGGAAAAATGCAGCCATAAATTGTATTTCCTTGCCACCTTTGTAATGAATAATTTATCAGATACGTGAAACAAGAGAGAATAAGGATTTTATTTGGAACATAATATCCTTATGACACTGTGATTCTCCATTTGTTCTATTGTTCCTCTTTTCTCTAGAAATTTGTTAGCATGGTCAGATATCCTTGAAGTATTCTCTCCCAACAACAACCTATTGAAGACTGAAACAAACTAATTATAGACTTCATAAAAATATAAAGAGGTCTTATTTCTCCATAATGCTTGATACCAGAAGGTAACCATATCTGTTTCACAATTCACCCTCTTACTTATGGTCATTTTTGGGAATTGACAATAATACACTATAGCAGATATCAGATATGATTCCATAAATATTTTTTTATTATTTCTCTAGTGCGTTAACTGGGGCGAGATTTTGATAGAAATCAATTTTCCTTAGTAAAAAATGGCTTGTTCTTTTACTACAAAATATAAAATATAAAGAATCATGCGAGAAATGGTAGCAGTGCTTTCCTGACCTGTTAACCTGGTAAACAACCAAGCGATTTCTCGAAAGATGTTTTTAAAAATCTTGGTTATGTCTTCTGGAATAGACATAGGATTCTCCAAATATTCAGGCAAGGGGTCAAGGCCATTGTTATATATTTTCAAGAAATCTCTGCAATCTTCTCCTTTGAAGTTAAGGGTAGGCTCTGGGAGCTTCAAAATCCTACAAAATAATTGCGGTGAAAGGGAGAACATAGAATGACCTTGAAGTTGTATAATCCTCTGGCTCAACACATACTTCTCCACGCACCATGTAACAAGATCTTTACAGTCAAAGACCTCAAAAACACATCATGCGCGAGCAATTTCAGATGCCCAGATTATGTCTTTCTATGCAGGAGGAAAGGAGTAATATGAATATGCTCTGGACCATTGAAATTTATGGTCTTCACAACCAAAAATATTTAGAGTATCACCATAGAACTATTGTCTAGCTATTGCTACCATAGGTTGGTGAGAGTATTCTTTCAGCTGAATAATAACTTGAAATGATTTTTTTGGAGAGATGACAATAATATAACCTTTGGAAAATAATTATTTTAATGAAATTTAATGAGAAATTTATTCGAGCACTTTGTTATTAATGGCGATATTTTCGGAGCCCGCATAACCAATTACTAGTATTAAACCATACTTAAAACATGAATACGGCGGGGACAAACTGGAACAATTTTGAATATGGATTTTTTTATGAACCCACGATTGTGAATGATAAAAAATAAGCTAAGTGTTGCAAAGGGGTTGGTCGAACTTGTATGCAGTAGAAATGAAATACTTAGGGGCTCGGTACCCGCGACAAGTCTGACGGTCATAATGTAGATCATGGACCTTTGGGAGCAAAGTGGAAATCACGAAACTTGGAAGATGAAGGCTTGAATCTGTGAACCCACGAAGTTGCAAAAATTGGTTAAGTATATTATAAAAAGGCGGTCGGTCGGCCTCATGACATAGAAACGTGAATGGAAATGGAAACTTGTCAACCTGTGAACCCGTCTATTTTTGAAATACGACTAAGTATGGTAACTAGAAAGGGATAGAAGAAGGGAAAAAATAAAAAAGGGAACAAGGGTAGGTATAGAAGAGGGAAAATAAATGAATAAGGAAGTTGGGAAAATAGTAAGGGAAAGGAACTTTGGGAAGTAGGAATTGATCTCAACAGGAGGTACCCTTAAAACATTTAGTGACTTCCTCACGATGAGGGTAGTATTTCGTGTAGTGGTCTTCCATACAAATCATGTAAGTCAACTTCACTTTCCTTTTGTTTTCAACAGTCGTTTGAGGTTTTTTATTTTCCTACTCATTAGAAGATTTTTTAGATTTACTCTCGTTTTTCTTCTTGCCTCCAGGTTGTTGAGATGAAGTGGATTGGATCTTCATCTCAGAGGTTTGATAAGGAGAGGGAGCATTTTTGGTTTTTGTAACATAACCCACCATGCCATTGACATGTGATTCTATAGAAGGTCTTGATGGATCGTTCGACGAGTGAGGAGAATGAGGGATCAGATCATAAAGCATGTCGGATTGGGAATATACCAAGTCCAAATATTGTGTAAGAATGATGACTTTCTCCCTAGTGAAAGAATTTCCCATTGCGACATCTTTAGCGATGGGTGGAAAAAGTGACTTGGTAAACCAATATGCCAAGAGTTGGTCCAGAATCGTGGCTTTAATAAACCATCAACACCGCCTCCATTCATGAGTATGATTAGATATGTGTGTGGAGGTGGATTTCTTAAGAGAAGTTAAAATATTTGTACTAGTTTCATATTGAATTGGTAGCTAGAAATGTGTCAAAAAATCCATATCTAAAGAGTTGAAGTTGCTAAAGGAATGTTGTGGCAACTCTATATACCATTTCATTGTCACTCCTGTGAGGGTTCACTGGAAAATTTATAAACGAATGGAATAATATATCATAGAGTTCTAAGAACACCAAATATTAAAGGTCATTACATGGTTGTTATGATCTTCTCCAGGCTTCCCATAAAATTTTGGGATATCATGAGGTATTTTGGCATGGATTGTAGGCTAAAATGGGGCGTGTAGTATAGGATCATTAGTTAAACACGACAGATCAGACAGATCTAATGTGTCCAAGAATGGAAGTTGTCGGTTGACCTATGGCATGGGAACACCAGTAGGACCATATACAAGTTGTGATGAGATGGAAAAACCAAATGGTCCTCCCATGTATTATGGTTGACCCCCCATGTATTATGGTTGACATGAGGGTCCCCCCATGTAGTGCGGTTGAACTGATGGTCCTCCAATGTTTTGCAATTGACCTGATGTTCCCCCCATGTATTGCGGTTGACCTGATGGTCCTCCAATGTACTGCGGTTGACCTTATGGTCCCCCCATGTATTGCAGTTGGTTTGATGGAACTCCCATATATTTTGTTTGAGAGGGATGTTTTGCTGGAATCATGGGGTTCACAAATTGATTAGGAAAATTTCCTTGCTAAGGAATGATCGATGGATTAAGTTGACCCCATAAAGTATTTGCAGCTCCTAGATATCGTTGTCCAAGATACAAGCCTGTAGTAGTAGAAATGGAAGGACATGCAGGAGTAGCTTCCCCCCAGGCTTGTTGTTGTTTCCCCCACATAGGATTTTTCCCCATGGTTGAGGGTTTCCCCTTGAAAAAATGTTTCCCTCTAGTTGAAGGTTTCCCCCCAGCTAAAGGTTGGCCTTCCATTGAATATTCACCTCCAATGAAGGGCATAGAAGAAATCCACATTTGTAAAGTTAGAGATGTAGGTTGATTAGCTTGTGTAAATGTGGTTGTATGACCAATTTGACTGTTAGCCATTTGACCAATGGGAATACCAAGTAAATAACTCGGTGTGTTCTTTTGGAGTTCTTAGTTGTCCTTAAGGATTTTTATTTTACTTTCACCATGGCTGATCAAGGGATTCGAATATCTTGCAAAAATGCAAGGTTTGGATCTTGAAGTTCAGGAACCTCAAAACGACTCTTCTAACGAAGGAATGGTCAAAGAACTAACTTTTGAAATCGGGAGTTCAACTCCTGGAAGTGACCAACATGCAGAAGAACATGTCACAACCTTCATGGATGGCCTTTTACCTTATGTAAATCCCCCTTACATTGATCCACTTGGCCCACTACTCATTGAACAACTGTCCAAGATATTTTTTTATGCTTATTATTCTTATCGTATACCAACCAGTTAAGCCATTAGGAAAAAAATCAACATGTAAAAAATGAAATTTCATCCTCTTGATCCAACTACTATTGATCCTGGAAGAGCATAGATCGCTACTGATGGTGCTTCTTCTTTACTAGGAACATCTGTGACCCGGTTTACTCTAACACACCCAGTTACACATACATCTCTCTCCGCACATGGGTCAAGTAATATTCCTTCTTCACTAATCCAATATATGCACACACCAAGTGCTTTTAATTCTTCATCCCATCAACCATATGGAAAAAAATCAAATTGGTCATACAACCACATTTACAAAAGCTACTTAGCCTATATCTCCAACTTTACAAATGGGGAGTTATTATATGCCCTTCATTGGCACTTAGTAATGGTGTCAAATTTGTGACACTTAATAAAGTGCATTCGACACTTAGTAAGGTGCATATGACACTTGATAAAGTGCATGCGGCACTTATTAAGTTGCATACAACACTTGTGACACTTAAGTGAGACATGGTGGTGTGACATTTAGGTGTGTGACAAATACCCTTCTAACAAATTCATCCATTTCTCCAAAGGATCTGTATCTATCTGGCCTTCAAATAAGGGGATATAAAAGTTAACTTTTACCTTTAAGGGTGTCACACCTATGAAATGTTTTCAGGTTGAAGGTGCCTTGGATACTTTCAATAGTCGTTGAAGGATCTAGGTGAATATGTCCATCTTCTTGTTCCGTTGTCACACGAGGGATTTCTCAAGGCCTTTTGGACTACACTTTATGACAAGATGGACACACATTTGAAGATATATATAACATTATATCCACATATATATGGGGATATAGAAGTATTCAACAAGAATTTGGTTCAAATTTTGAGGGGTTACAATCAAAAGTATCTGAATATTTGGGATGAAAATATGTTCTACATTCAACACTCATATAATAGAGTAGTCCATATTTCTACCAGTAAGTCCCCTTTCGAAACTTGGTTTAGGTATTTTCGACCTTTTCCCTTGGATGTTGTCCATAGAAAAAAAGGAGTGAGGGAAGACATCAAAAGAGAAACATTGAAAGAAGAGAAAGTTGTTGAAAATTTTAGGTAGATCCATTTGCAAGTATATGATATATTGAAGATATCAGGAGAAAATTAAAAGGATCAACATGATCAACAAAGAATTGAGAAATCATTCAAAGTGGGAGACAAATTTTGGTTATAGCTGAACAAGGAAAGACTATAAGGTCTTGGCAAGAAGCTCAAGGATATAAAGCATGGTCCTTTTGAGGTATTCGAAAAGGTGGGTGATAATTACGATAGACTGAGTCTACCCATATATATGCACATTTACTCAATAGTGGAAGTGGAAAATCCGAAACTATATGAGTCTTTCATGTTGGATTAGGAAAATGAGGAGTAGGTTCTACCCACCATAGAGGAATTAGCACTAGAATATCATGCAAAGTTGGTATAAGATATATTTATGCAAAATAAGTCTAGAACTACCAAACAAGGGAAACAAGGGAAACATGACCTTTGATGGATTAAGTTGAAAGGACAACTTCATAGCAAGGAAAAATGCTACTTCGAGGAGAAGATGGAGGAATAATTTCCTCACCTCATTCAATAAAATATTTTGGGGATCAAAAGCCTCCCTAAATGGGGAGGTATGATTTGGATGGTATTATTATATAAATTTTCATCTATCTTGGTACATTTTGGGTGGAAAAATTAGAGGAATTAGATTGCAAGGCCCATTTTAGTGGTAGGTCATAATTTGGAAAATTGGGGTCTAGAACATTCCAAATCCATTTTGAGGCATCAAATAGGTTTTTTGGGGTAAAATTTGTGAGTGTATCTCTTATTCCCTCGACGTTGTTCTACACACTAAGATCATTCCAACAGTGAAAACACCATCTCCATTGGAGCTCGTATGTGGAAGTGATGCCTCCCACAAGTTGACCTACCTTGTTGATCACCATGGTAGCGAGTGAATGCCACATCAACCCCTATTACTCACACATGAGGGGCTAGCCATGTGTTGAATTTCATGATTATTCTAGTAGTTACAAAACCTTATTACTAATTGAGGATTGGGGATGAAAAAACCTTAACCATGTACAACTATCAGACTACATTATATACTGGGCCACTAGGAGGAGAAAGGTTTATATTCTCTAGTATTGTACTTGTTCCATAGTTTTATAGCGTTATTAACCCCCTAACCCTTGGGACATCATCTCCTAGAAGTCACCTACCCAAATCATCCACTTTCATGACTTTCTCCCTAAGTTTCTAGCCTAATTTCCCTTTGGTTACATTTTTCCTTCCTCAATCCTGCGACCGAAAGGTTTGATCACCCTTTCTGGACTGCCAAATAACGATCGAGACGCTCTTTTCATGTACATAAGTCACGATCGAGCCTAGAAGCTCCCTTTTTTGGATTTGGTTGTGATGGATGAGATCTTCCTCTGATTTCTCAGGGTTTAGTCTCGAGAAGGATTCCATTATAGCTCCAATATATTATCCTTTAACCATATGGCCTTATCTCTAAATCCCTATAAGAACCAAGCCATATCTCATGAAAGAGGAGGAAATAATTAACAAGTTTACTCTGGAGTTTTGGTGGCAAAGCTTTGTAAAGGATATTGGAAGGATATCTCTTCAGTCTATATCAGTGAGTTGTATCTCTGCTTATATGATTAATAGAAGATACACTAGATGTTTCCCTCTAATTGAATGTTTCTCTCAATTCATGCATTTGCAGTGAGGAATTAGTATGATTACTTGTTATGTTATACTATCAACATATTTCATTTGTATATTTATTCCTATATTAGGTATAGGAAGAACCTAAGGGATCTCAACTCCTGCAGGGTGAAAAATCCCTGCAACAGATTGGCTAGCATACCAGGGAGATCACCCTTTATATGTTGTTATTCCTTATTTATGCAATTTAGTTTTGAGGTCTTTACCCACCTAAGTGCCTTGATCTAATTGCCAGAATTTGTTGTACTCTTTCCCAAGGATGGTTGAAGAACCATCTTCCTTGGATCTTATATATCTCATCTAAGATCTGTTTTTTTCCCATTTCATTGTTTCGGTCACGAATTCCTAGTTTGCATAGAGCGAGCCAAGACTTCCTGGTTGCAGTTTTCCTTCCTTGAGGTAGCAACCATCTCTGCATCCAGGATTTCCAAGGGTGACCATACCTCTTGGTCACATTGTTCCTTTGACATGGAAACAACCCAATCACTCTCTCTCCCTCTTCAGGGGGTGACCAATCTCTTAAAACCCCCTTTTTGGAGAGTTATCCTTCAAAAAACCTATCCAGATCCATCTCCACTGGTCTCTTTCAACACTCCAAACCTGTCTTAGGCCCGTCTCTCTGATTTTGCTTCGAATTCTTTTGAAATTTATGAAATCTATCTTCTCCTCTTAGTCATCTCATACGATGGATGGGTACAACTAGAATCGTCTAGTCTAATCCCTTCAATTAAGTAGAAGAATTTTCATAGTTGTTTGAGAAGGTTCTTTCACCAAATTTGTCATTTTATTATGCAAGTCTTTTGTGCATTAGTTTGAATGCTTATCTAGACTTTGAATTTTTTGCGTGCTTTAAGTTTGCATGTTTGTTTTTCCTTCCAAATTTTTCATTCCTTACCAAACATTGTTGATTGAAAGTGAAAGTTGAAGAGGACTTTTTGTTTCAATGTTCATATAGTTTGAAAACATAAAAGAAACAAAAATATTGAATTTTGAGCGCTTTTTGAATATATTTGAAACAATTTGTGCTTGGTTGGGAATTTCGTAAATCATTTCATAAGTTTGGTTGAAAAATTTGTCCCTTTGTCTCATTTTCAAAGAGTAAAAGTGAATTGGTATGCATTGCAGCGTTCTCTTACACAAAAAGAAAAAATAAAGATACTCTTCTATTGGTTGTGGAGATTGATTATCTTCCTGATTCAGAGGTCATTTTTTTCAGCCATGTTTATACCCCATGATGAATTTACACCTAGGAATAATGTACACTCCTCCACGTGGGGGAGTGCAAGGGGGTTTACCCCCCCTTCTGGGGTTTGGGGGTGAATCCCCCGAAGGAAAATTTTCCTTGTAAATGTATATTGTAATTGCAAATCTGGACCGTTCATTATAAGGTCACAAATATGATGGTAGAAGTTATATTAGGGTTTTTTCCCCTAAAAGGCAACCCTATTTTATGAGGGAAATGTATTGCAGTTATGTATCAATTGTGAATATTTTATTCTGAGTGAGGAGAGTGTGAGAGAAGGAAGAAGAAGTTACAATGGGTGTGTTGTAGGCTGTATCCCTTCATTTGCTAGATAATAATAAAGGAAGGACCTGGAAATTTCTCTAGTGGATGTAGCCCCCACTGGGTGAACCATGCATATCTATGTCTCTATTGTATTGTGTATCTTCTATGTTTTATTTCCTCATTTGTTTTATTTTATTGCTCCGCGATCCTGTTTTTCTAACCTCTTATCCCTCCTGTAAATAACATTTATCAAAAAGAAAAATTGTTGAAATTTTATTCCTTTTCATTTATTTGGAGTTGAGTCCTTTCACATCATAAGTTTCACTTATGCACAACCTTTTGAGTAAAGAATAGCTTTAAAAATGAACACGCTTTAATAAAATTTATTAGAATTTTTTTTTCTAAGAACACCAACAATAGTCTAGGTTTAGGGTCTTTGGAATAGATAAGTGAGTAAACTGTCCAAGACCACAAAAAAACACCATAAAATAGTAAAGAGTTCTTAAATCCAACCTTCATATAGGCATATCCAGAACCCCCCTCTCACATATGGGGGATTAACACGAGGTCACGTGCGGCTGGGAAACATAGATTACCCCTCAGAGGCTTTACCAAACATAGTGGAATGATAATATATTGGGGATTATTCTTGAGAATCAACTGCTTCTTTTGGTCTTAGAACTCCGGGGTACTCTAGAGATTTTTTCGGTCCTCTTGAGGAATTTCAGACTTGATATCCTGCCCTTACTATCGGACCCGACTATTGACTGTACTTGCCTGGAGTTTGATTGAGAGTTGGTTACCTTAGTTTCCATAATATTTATGGATTTTACACAAGGTGATGACGAAGGGGATTCTTCGCTATACCTGGATTAGATGTTGGCCAAACTCACTCAGGATCCTTGGAGGGAAACCCACAGATAGACTGTCGAGGGGATTGCACTAAGGTGTAAGTCTATTAAGCAGGTCATCAACGTATATAATCCACCCACTTACCCCAGTTACCACGATGTTGGATTTCATCACCACCTAGTGATCTCATGGGGAGAAGTTTTGGATTATTTGCTTGATTCCTATATTTCTTAGAGCGTGTTGTTTATTTTATTTAGTTGGATTTAGGATTGTTATTGTCATATTTTAAATCTTGTACGACGAATACCTACGTAGGTCTTGGAGGATGCAAGGTTTGCCTCCTCTACATTATGAACCCTTGCCTCTCAACTAACTCGGAGACCATCCTTGAGAGGAATTCCATGAGGGAACTCACTCTGAATTTGGAAGCATTGTTACCCCTTTACTTGAATGCCCAGAAGGAGACAATTTTCGTGAGGGATTTGTAGTCCCCACAAATCTACCCTTTACTAACCCTTTTGGTCCCCTCCTTATTCAGGTAAACTCCACCAAAGAACCTGAACTTGATACCGATCACCCTTTTTTACCATATGTGCCTTGAAAAGACATCGTGAGCATGGAAAACCAACAAATACATTCATATGAAGGTTTCACCACACCACCTCGGGTTTCTGTGCCATTAAATCCTACCCAGACTCTGCAAGATACCAGATATAATAAATATGCATAACAAAAATAAAATGTTAGAAATGGCAGAATAACAGTAATATAACCAGCATAATCTCCACAATAACACATAAATGATATAAGAACAACAACAGAAATAACACTTTGATTCCGAAAGCAATGTTCACGAGCCTCTTCGAGGGGGCAACCTCCAGTTGAGCAATGATCTGTTACAATAATCTCCAAGCTAGAGTTTTCATACCCTTGACCCTTATTTATACTAAATATGTCTATCAAGAGAAGCATCTAGAGGAATATCCTTCTAGAAGTGGAAGCTTCTATTAGGTCTTCTTACATCTGCCTTATTCTATTTTATTGAAAGGCCTTATTAATATTGACCTTTATTACATCCAAATATATTGATCTACCTATGTGCAGGTTAGGACCCTAACATGTATGCCCCCTTAAAAACAACCTTGTCCTCAAGTCTTGAGATGTGGAAACTGCTGCAGAATGGTAGTTGGTTCCCAAGTGGCATCTGCTGGAGTCATATATTTGCACTGGACTAACACTTCCTTGATGGTTCTTTGATGCAGGTGATGCTCACATTGGTCCAAAACTGCTTATGGCTGTAGCCAAATGGATCCTTCTTAAGCTAACTTTGGAAGGTTGGTTTGAAGTTGGAATCTAGTTCCAATCACCTTCTTTAAGCATGAAACATGAAAAACAGGATGTAGCTTCGATTGACTGGATAGAGCTAACTGATATGTGACTTGTCCCACATGCTTGAGAACTGTATAAGGACCATAAAATTTGGGCGCTAGCTTCTGACAATGCTCGGCCTTGAGGGAAGTTTGCTTATATGGTTGCAGTAGCAAAAACACCTGATCCCTTTCTGAAAATTGACGTTCAGAGCGACCTTGATCTTCTTGTTGCTTTATGTGATTAAGTTCCATGACCAAGTTTTCTTTAAGGGTACGTAGAATATCCTCTCAAAATGTAAGTGTTTGGTCAACCGCCTGGACCTTCGAGGTACCTAGTAAGTATGAGAGAACTGAAGGCGGCTTCTGTCCATATACTGCTTCAAAAGGAGTCATGCGAGTAGTTGTATGGTAGGAAGTGTTGTACCACCATTCGGCTAGGGGTAACCATTGAGCCCACTGATGTTGTTTTTCAGAGGCAAAACACCTCAGATATGTTTCCAAACACTTGTTGACAACTTTTGTTAGACCATCAGTCTGGGGATGATAAGTTGTGCTGAGATGCAATTGGGTGCCCTGTAGCTTAACAGTTCTTGCCAAAAATTACTTGTGAAAGTTGGGTCATGATCAGAAACAATAGAGTGTGGCATGCCATGAAGCTTGAAGACCTGATCCATGAAAATTTGAGCCACCGTGGATGTAGTAAATGGGTATTGAAGAGTGCAGAAATGAGCATACTTGGAAAGGAAATCCAAAACCACCATTATGACTGATTTATTCCCCGATTTGGGTAAGCCAGTAATAAAGTCCATAGAGATATCCTTCCAAATAGCAGGTGGAATCGAAAGTGGTTGTAGTGTGCCCAAAGATTTGACTATTTCTCCCTTGTTGCATTGACACACCTCACATTCAACGACAAAATTACGGATGCCCTGTTTCATACCATCCTAGAAAAAAGAACGTTTGACCCTGTCATATGTTTTAGTGAACCCTGAGTGCCCCACTGTGGGTGTATC
This sequence comes from Picea engelmannii, assembly GCA_009831015.1. Lineage (NCBI taxonomy): Eukaryota > Viridiplantae > Streptophyta > Pinopsida > Pinales > Pinaceae > Picea > Picea engelmannii. The sequence continues at coordinate 440,003 of ML788272.1, read as the reverse complement.
ATGAAGCTTAGAAAGTACCATGGATTTAAGCTTTGATTTTTTACTTAAATAAAAATGACCTTTGTATTGAAGCTCATCCTGGAGCCAAGAGTACCCTGGGGGAGCCGGAGCCTTGGTCTGCAATTTCTAGATCAAATGTGAACTTTTGGGATCTTGAAGCCATTCCTAACGCACAGCTTGGAGCCAATCGGGTACAATGAAGGAAAGAAAAAAAAGGGATCCTTCTTCTTCATGTTTTCTGGACAGTTTATCCACCACTACATTGTCTTTTCCCTTCTTGTAAATGATCTCATAATCATGTCCAAAGAGCTCAGTCACCCTTTTTTTTTTCTCCAGGGAGGAAATGCGTTGTTCCATAAAGTACTTGAGGCTTTGATGGTCGGTATTAATTTGGAAGCGTTTCCCCAAGAGATAACGGTGCCACAGATCAATGACATGAAAAATAACCAACATTTCCTTTTCATAAATGGGTTTGCCCAGATTCCTTTCAGATAGTTGCTTGCTGGTGAAGGCCAAAGGTCGACCCTCTTGCATAAGGATAACATCGATTCCTTTCCCTGAGGCATCACATTCCAACGCAAAGGTCTTTGTGAAATTGGGAAGGGCCAGAACTAGAGTGGTGTGCAAGATACCAGATATATAAAATATGCAGAACAGAAACGAAATGCTAGAAATGACAGAATAACAGTAAAATATCCAGCATAATCTTCACAATACACAGAAATGATATACGAAATAGCAACAGAAATAGCACTTTGAATC
>ML788272.1:403437-426206 GCA_009831015.1 Picea engelmannii | reverse complement strand
AGGAAGATCCTTCTAGAAGCAGAAGCTTCTATTAGGTCTTCTTACATCCGCCTTATTCTATTTTATTGAAAGGCCTTATTAATATTGACCTTTATTACATCTGAATATATTGATCTACCTATGTGCAGGTTAGGACCCTAACAGACTCCCGAAGAACCCTTTGGCCATGATGTTTTCAATCGACTAGATACAATGATTGATTCAACTATTCAACTCTTGCAATGATATCCTTCACATGTCTATTCACACACCCCCCATCCCCCCACATCTACCATCTCCCAGATGTTTCAAACTTCTTTCCTTCGTCCCTCCCCCATTCATTCTACATTACAAAAGGATCAACTAAATGTCTCCCCAAACCAAACATCAATATTAACATTCGTATCGCTAATTGTATCAAACATATTACCACCACCTTCAAGAGGTGATCCCAACATTTTCGGACAACAATATTTAACGGGAGGATTACCTCCCCAGGGAAGTCAACTAATAGTCTTAGGAAAACCAACATTTTCGAGTCAACCTTTCAATGGGGGACAACCCTTGTACATAGGGAAAATATTCGGTCAACCTTTTTAATGGGGGCATACCTTCTTATAGGGATCCAACCTTTATTTGACTGGTAGAAACCACCCACTAGGGGTCAAGCCCCAACCATACAACCATATTCTCTTTGGAGGAAACAATCAACTAGGGGGCAATCCCTAGCTACCGGAAAACACCCATCATGGAGCCAAACTATTCCTTCTACCACTAGCCTACTATTTGGCCACCCTTATCCAGGAATAGAAAATACCGTATGGAACCAACTTCAACAACCCACCAATCCTGCAATTTACGGTCATCCAGGTAGACCCCTTGGAGGACCACCATTTTGTGGTGGACCTCCTGGCATACCACCCCATGGCAGATCGGGACCACCCTATGGAGGAGGACCCCATGGAGGACCACCCCATGGGGGAGGATCCCCTAGGAGACCACCCTATGGAGGAGGAACCCCTGGAGGGCCACTCTATAGTGGAGGACTCCCTGTGGGACCACCCTATCGAGGAGGACCTCTTGGAGGACCACCTTTTGGAGGAGGACCTCCTAGAGGACCAACTTATGGAGGAGGACCCCCTAGAGGACCACCTTATGGAGGAGGACCTCCATAACAACATCCACATGGAGGAGGATCATACAACCCACCTCCACAGGTCAACAAAACACTCTTATTCTTGGGAAATTTAGATTTTCCTGATATTTCGTGGTTGACTAATGACCCCATACAAAATTTCTCCCCCCCCCCTCCATTCCTACTAAATTCCCATCCGATATTCCCAAATTTGATAGAAATCCTAGAGAATATCCAAATAATCACATGATGACTTTCCATCTATGGTGTTCTTCAAACTCCTTGATGGACGATTCCATCCAACTACGACTTTTCCATTGAAAACTTACAGGATCAACAACTAAATGGTATATATAACTGCTGCAGAACTCCTTTGACAAATTTATTTCCCTTTCCATGGAATTTTTGACACACTTTAAATTACGTATCCGCTATGAAACTAGTACTAAGATCTTAACCTTGTTACGCCAATAAAATTCCACCCATATCTGAGATCACATTCATGAGTGGAGGTGTCAGTGGCGATTAATCAAATCCACAATCCCGAATCAAATACTATATGATTGGCTCACCAAGTATCTCTTTCTGCCTATAGCTTGCAATGTCTCCATGGGAGGCACTGTCACCGAGGAACAAGCTATCAGTCAGGCCCAATATTTATATTTATTATACTCTCAATCAAGCACCTTATATGACTTGATTTGTAATGCTCTTCGGTCATCGAATGATCCAACCAAACCCACAAATGGACCCCATGTCGATGGCATGATCGATCTTGTTTCTATAGATACAATTGGTCAAATGACCAAGCCACACAACCAATCACCTAATGTCACCAATCCTAGCTCATTTGTCCATATAAGAACTCAAAGTAAACCCCTTTTCCAAACCTCTGAGGTTAATTCGGTGCAATCAAATGTGCCCAAAAACCCGCAACAATTTGGAGAAAAAAGAAAGGGTATTAATAATAAGAAAAAGAAAAACTCTTCTGAGCAGTCAGACCCCAAAACCCAAGAAAACAATGTTGAGGGTAAACGCAAATGAAAGGCCAAATGTCCCTATATGATTTGTAAAGAGGATCATTTCACTAAAGATTGTCCTTGTCTCACTGAAATCCATCAATTTATTGAACAAGGCCCATCCTCTTCTATGCCTGCATTTTTAACAAATCCTTTCCCCCCCAACAAAAACAACTTGTCACACAAACGCAAGCACCCCCACCTGGGGGAAACCCGAATCCTCGTCTATAAACATATTGATGGTTAAATCTACAGCCATATCTACTACAACCAATAATTATGATTCTCTAGAAGGTGATTCTTTACCCAAGGATCCCCCCTCAACCACCCCACCCAATGGCCCTCTCATATTAGAGAAGCCAACTTTAGAACCTGCCTTATGCCCTCCAAAGGGAGTACTTCGTCGCACTACACATAATCCCAATGCTTGGGTAGCCAAACACTATAGCATAATAGAAGATATTTCCCAAGCCCCTTGTGCCATGTCGGCTCTCAAAGTATTGCAGTCCTTCCCTACGCAACATAAATATTTTTTATTATCCATTGGTGGAATTGACCCTGTAGAATCCAATGTTATTTCCTTCGACATGAATTGCAATGACTCTCGCCTATCACACCAATTAGCATTAAAAATCACTATCTGATCTCTTAATAAAAAAAAAATTCGAACAATGCTCGGTGAAGGTGCCACAACTTGTATCATGTCCTTGACATGTTGGAAATCTCTTGGTTCTCCCCAACTTACTACCTCAAAAACCATCCTAAAATATTTTGACGGGCATTTTTTCCAACCCCATGAACTTCTCCCCTCATTACCCATTGAACTTGCAGGAAAAATTGTTTTGGTAGAAGTTGAAGTGATCGACACCACACTCGACTATAATTTTATTTTAGGTCACACCATGTTTTAGGCCATGAAGGTTTTCATGTCTAATGTCTTTCGAATTGTAAAACTCCCCCATCAAGGGAATATCGTCATTGTAGACTAACTAGATTTTTGTACACCAGATGTGCGAATCAATCCTAATGCAAATGTCTTGTTTATAGGAGAGTCTTATTTCGGATGAAAAAGAATTGGGATAGGACTTTACCCCTCCTTAATGGGGAATTTTCCCCTTCCCTCACCACAAATCACCCCAACCATATCCAACAATATGATCTCCACAATTACTAATGCACCCATCGGTTACAATGATCCCTAGATACTCCCCCACCCATCTGATATGGAGTCTTATGGATACACTATGCTACTCTCACCGATCGAGATGGCATATTCAATAATAAAATTGAGAGGAGAAACTTTTGATTCTCATTCTAGTCTCCTACTAAATGAGGAACTAGATCATTTTTCCTCTCCCTCTTGGGATACCAATTCTTCACCATCCCATGACTTTCTCGACAGCGTCCTTCCTTCAGAAGAAGCCATTATGGAAGTCATGAATTTACAAGATAAACGTTGGGAGGATTTTAATCATCGATCCTCTTTCATGCCCCTCAAAGAGAAGAAAGAAACCCAAATAAAAACCCTCATTTCATTTGATATTCATGATCCATCCCTTTTACCTTTCACATCATCCCCCATTTTATCCGAAGGAAATTTGGGAAATATTTCCAGAATCATTTTGATTGACATTTCAGTTAAACTTAGGGTCATGGAAAAAATCTAGATAGTTTCATATTTCCCCTCTAAAGAAATTAAATCTTATACTTCCCTATTGAAATAATTCTGTGACATATTTACTTGGTCCTACGAAGAGATGCCATGAATTGATCCATGAATTCTTGTACATGAAATCAAAACTTACCCCAGAGCCCGTCCAGTTCGACAACAACTCTACCCTATTCATCCAAGGAAAGCTACAACTATTAAGGTAGAAGTCCAAAAAAGGTTGAATGTTGGTTTTATTTACCCTGTTCCCCTAACTGAATGGGTGTCCAACATTATACTGGTTAAAAAACATCAGGGCACCATCTGATTATGCATTGATTATAGGGACCTCAACAAGGCATGTCCTAAATACAATTTCCCTACCCCTTTATCGATCAAATCATCGATGATTGTTCCTGTTGGCACAGGGGAGACCCATGGTTCAATGCTCAAGAGCACACCAACAAAACCCTAACTACCATCTCTTTCGGCAACACCTGCGAAGCAGATGAAGTCTCACCCGAGGTAGAGGCAAGGGTGGTTGCAGGACTCAGATGTCTGCAACCTTAGCTGGGACACAGATCTTTGATTACAACACCTTAATAGAGCACTTAGCAGTTATAGTTCATTAGTATTAACCAGTATTTACTTTACAGATAAAACCCTAATTATATAGCATCACAGTATTCACTCAGATCTAGTATATTCCAACACTAAACATAAGTTAGATATAGCATTCATATATAATATTAAGAAAAAAGCATCAACAATTCTATCTATTGTTCATCTATATCAATTAATTAAGCATGTAAACACAGAAATAAACACACCAACACTTTGCACAAATCACAACAACAAAAGATATACGTGGTTCATCCCCGTCCTGGGGCTACTTTCACCAACTCTTATTCTCTTTATTTTCTTTAGTCAAGCTTCTTACATGTACAGAGCCACAAAATCCTATTCCGCATAGGAAATGAGAACTTTGCACACTCCGCTAGATCCTCCTTCCTTGAGCTAGGTTACAACACAAAGCCTTTAAACAATCTTTATAGTCACTTGCACTTAGCTCTGGAATTCTCACACAATATGCACAAATCACTTCCAACTATCACTTGCACGTAGCACAACATCACACAGATGCCCCTTCCTTACATCACCTAGACATCTATTTATACATTACAATAAGGGGATAAACATGGGTAAACCCATGGACCGATATCCCTATACTCGTTACATAAGCCCAAAAACCCAAAAATCCCTAACAAGGGGCCGATATCGTGCGATCTTGGCTTTGAATTATGCTCCATCTTCGACAACCCATCAAAGTCCCAAAATAGGTCAAAAGGTGACCAAGGATCCTCAAAACTTGGTCAAGGGCCAACAGGCCCCCAACACTCACCTGTGACTCTTCTCGAGTCACTCTGATCTAGGTAGCTTTGCTTCAAAAGCCTCAAGCTTGGCTCAAGCTGCTTCAACCTATTTCTGCGCCAAGGCCTCCTGCTCAGTGAACTCGTGGATAACTACTTCATTTACAGGTCCCTCTAAGTGTTGTTTGACTGTAGCGACTACTTGTTCCAGCTCTTCTCCCTGACCTTCAATTTCTTCAAACAGATGGCATGCTTTGTCCTGGACTGGTTGGAGCCTCTGAGTCACTTCCATGACTTTGCTCTGAATGGTGTGGACCTGCTGTTAAGAAACGCGTTGTTCCTGGGATCGCTTCATTCTTTCAACTACTGACAGGAGCTTCAACTACGCCTGTACTATTGTGACTTGTTTCTTTTCCTCTTGGAGATGTCACTCTAGTGACTTTATTTATGGATATTCAGTCGATCTCTCGTAGGTTTGTGAACTCGTACTGCTAATATGTTTACAATACAGAGTGAATGCTCTAATCCTCTCAACTGTTCTCTAGGAAATGGATTCTCTTTGATCACGCACATCCTGCGAGGTGTGTGGCACTGCTTGTATCTCTAAGTCTGCTATTATCTGTTGAAACTACTGGATGGCTTCAGCAAGCCTCACTACTTGATGTTCCACTGGTTCTTCTGCCTTTTTCTCTAAGCCTGTCACAAAGCGAAGTGCTCTAGTGATTGCTTCTTGGACTTCGAGCTGCCCCATGAGTAGCTTTTCTTTCTCTTGTCGGATCTTCTCTTTATCCACTTCAAAATTGATCTGGAGGTCGACGTTCTCCTGTTGTGCAACCCAAATTTTCTCTATGAGTACTTTTTGTACTTTCTTTAGAGCCTCTATGGCCTATTCTATTTCTTCCTGTGCACGACAAAGGTGGGCTTCAGTCACATCGACTAGTCTGCGGAGTTGTGTCAACTCATCTCCCAACTCTGGTTCTTCTGAAGGTGGAGTCGTAGTGGACACTGTGCGACTGGAGTGAAGGGTCTGTTGTACCCCTCTGAGTTCTGCCTCAATCCTATCATATGTATCTTCCTTCTTGGCTTCATGTTTCTGCAAGATGTCCTGCAAGGCATCTGAGACAGTTGTGATGATGAAGTCAAAGTCATCGAGCATGAGCACCGTCTGCAACTTAGTCCTGGTGGCTTTGGATTTCTTTCAGGAAGTAGTTTTCATGGGGGAAACCTTCCTTTTCTTAGAGGGATCAACCTTGTCAGCAGGATCCCTAGGCGATGTTACTTTGCCTTGCTTCTACTGATCATCTTTTCCATTGGTCTCTTCTTTATTTACTTCATCAACACCTCCTCCTCCAGGTGAGTCTGAAGCAGTTTCGTCTGAGGTACTACTCAGCTACTAAATGTCCTCTGTCTTCTTTCTTCCGTTGGTTCTAGGTGTATTCTGTACTTCACGAGCGGCCTCTGAGCTACCAATTTGTTCAGGATCAAACATTTATGTGGGGTTAGCAGGGATAAGGAACTCTCTAGGCCAGTCCTTATTTATCTCTTTGAGGCCCTCCTCTGTGTTCTTATAGTATGACTGAAGCTCTTCTTTATGCTCGTCGATGCACGCAGTTATGTAGATAAAATACCAATATGTACAGAATTTATTAAGTGGCCTGAACCGGTGTAGAATGTTTGGTGTCATACGGGGTTCAGTTTCAATGGCTCTTTTCAACTGGAGGTAGTATGTATGAAATACCACGTTGGACTGCCATTATTTTCCCATGTCGCTCGAGTACCATAGCATGGTGAACTTCACAGTGAGCGACTCGAATGATTTGATGTATGGGAAGGTCGCACCTTCTGGCATCTCCCAAGCTATAAATGCAATGAGGATCAGGAGCCAACTAAAGTGGAACTCATAACCCTGATCCTAGGATTTGCAACAATCTAATTCGAGCTGGTTGACAAGGTACTTCACCCAATTCATCTGTACTCCTTCTACACACTTCCTTGCGAGGTCCACAACAAACATTGTGACCTGCGTAGGTCTTTTCCTTCTCACCAACTTTCTTGTGATCAATTGACAGGCCAAGCGCATTGTGCCATTCTGGATGGAAGCTACCTTGTAGCCTCACATCCCTTTTTCTACATCACCATATGTGTCTTTAATCCTTTGTGCTAGTGTGCAGTCTGTAGCCTTACCTGGGTAGAAGTCTTGTGGATCAGGTCCCTGCATGCTCAGCCCAATGATCCTATGTATCAACGTCATATCGACTGTGATGCATTTGTCTAACCATATATAGCCGCCATTTTAACATGCTAACAAGATCTTGACACATGCCTTTACCTCCTGATGCCTTCCAAAATGTGGGATCTTCATCACATTTAGGATGGTAGACTATGTGAGGTTCATAGTCCATTGTTGGGGGATAATTTTCTAGTTCTTCCCCTTCATCCTGGTCAAGTATCGGTGAGGAGAGAGCATGTTGTAATCCATGCGGTCCCCTAGGTTGAAGTCGCTGAACTTCAACGTCATGATTTTATCCTGCTATGTTCTAACTGCATGTATCCCCTTCGAGAGGTACGCAATAACTAGGGTGTAATCAAAATCTCTCAGGACACTATTGTGACTCACCGCGCTAGCTAGAGGTGAGCTGTAGTCAGGTAGGATAGTCAGGATTAACTTCACGTTGGCCAACTCATCTTGGTGCTTGGTTCTCTTTTCTACTGCAAGTCAGGATGGTCCAGATCCACGAGCAGTCGACGGAGAGGCTTTCACTCCTCTTGTTGATGAAGCTTGAATTCCTGTATACATCACTCTCTTGGCCATCAGATCAATTATAACTTCTTCAACTGACTTCTCTACGACGTTGAGTTCATTCGACATGCACGCACACGATTAGATAACTCTGGTGGATGAATGAGTGATCAAAGTAGTAGAACAATTGTCGATCTCGATATGGATAATGCAATAGAAATGATTTGGCTAGGATACAATTCAAAAAAGTGTTTTCGATGTAACATTCGATGTAATAAATAGACAACAAGGTAACAGGTCTCTCCAATGGACGGGAGGTCTGCATTAATGCAGTTCGGCCCATTATGGCACTGTCCCAATGGTCTGGTGGTGAAATTTTTGGTCATAACTGTTGTTATAACCATTCAGGCCCGTCGGTCTAACGGTTATAATGTTTCCAACGGTCATATTTGTTTGCTATGACAAAGTGCCATGTTGCGTTGTTCTGATATCTCGGTGAATTTCCAGTTTTTCAGACCTTTCTTCCACGAAGTTTCCTTGGGGATCTCTTGCAATTTTTCAAGCTTTGCTCTCTTCTGATTGAGCTTTCTAGCTTTCTTCCCTGTGATCTTTGTCTCGGTATTTATTTTTCCACTCTGATTCTTATCTCCCTTTGTCATAGTAACTTCACGTTGTTTCATAGGGTTGAAGGTAATACTTCATCTTTGTCTAGGGTAAGTGTTTTACACTTCTGTGTGTCAACTTGTGTTTAACTTCGACATTCAGGTCTCTGATCTTTAGTGGCTTCGACTAGTCTTCTTGTTCCTTCAATAAGTGTCCTATCCTCTTTTTCATGAAGTCTCTTAGTTCTTGCTTCTTCTGCTCTAGGGCCTCCTCTTCTTTTCTTCTAGTCCGATCTCTCTCAATCTAGGGTTTTCCTAATAACATAGAAAATGGGGCGTTGTTCTCAACAAATTTAACAACCTCAAATTATTCCTCTGTCAAAGTTCCATGAGCACTCATAGATATTTGGGTAATTCTTCCACATAGGGTTATCATCTTTCCTCTAAATAATCCTAGTCCTCCCAATGAAGGAATCGTAGCAGGCTTTCCCAAAATTTCCCAAGTTCTTTATGTCATGTTATTCACCTGTGTTTCTTCATCCAGCACATAATCAATGTCAAAGTCTCCTATTCTGGTTTCTATAAGTTCTTTTTCTTTGAAGATATTTGATAAGTTGACATCTTTGTAATCATTCAGGGTTCTTTCATCTGTAGCAATACTTCCTCTGATTCTCTCTAGGTTTCTGCCATATCCTTAGTCTCTTGGTCTTCCTTAGAGTTTTCTTGGCTCATATTCATTTTTTCAAGGTTGTCAATCATTCTAGGGAAATCCAAAACTTCATGGTCTATAGATTTACAACAAAGACAACTAAGTCTTCTACCAGGGCATTCCTTAGCCAGATGTCCTGGTCTTCTGCAACTATAAAAAAGGGTTAATCCTCTCTTTCTCCTAAATTACCCCCAACCTTTTTTGTACTACACACTAGGGTCATAGTAGTTAACCTGCAAAAAATTCTTTCTAGGATCCTGAATCCATTTGTTAGTCCAAACATTCTTTCTATGCATAGGAATAACATATCTTTCATCATATCTATTCATATCAAACCTTCTTTCATATAGCTGTGCTCTACTAGTGCAAAATGTTTCAAACATACATAGATCCATACTTTTGAAACAAAAATTTTCACTTATCTTTCCTTTTCAATAAAAAAAATTCATTGTTCTTGCTTTTATCAAGGCACAAAGCTTCTAGATATTACCTCTTTTCTTCAGATGTAACTTCTCTTCTTAGCACAGATCTTTACAGGTCAAGTAGAATACTATGCAATAAGGCAATAGATCTACGCACAAAGCTTTCACTTTTCTATCAATTCCCAACAATCATAGTTTCAGTCCCAACAACAGAACCATTTGTTGGCACAGGGGTAGACCCAGGGTTCAACGCTCAAGAGCACACCACAAAAACCCTAACTACCGACCCTTTAGGCAACACCTGCGAAGTAGATGAAGTCTCACATGAGGTAGAGGCAGGGGTGGTTGCAGGACTCAGATGTCTGCAACCTTAGCTGGGACATAGATCTGTGATTACAACACCTTAACAGAGCACTTCGCAGTTATAGTTCGTCAGTATTAACCAGTATTTACTTCACAGATAAAACCCTAATTACAAAGCATCACAGTATTCACTCAAATCTAGTATATTCCAGCACTAAACATAAGCTAGATATAGCATTCATTTATATTATTAATCACAAAGCATCAACAATTCCATCTATAATTCATCTGTATCAATTACTTAAGCAAGTAAACAAAAATGGAGGGACATTTTTGCGAGTATTAACAGTAGAAATTTGATGTTTTTTAATCGCAACCTCTGAAACTGGTTTATCTACATTTGTTACACTATTTACAAGAAGGTCTCTTTTATCATGAGGCTCGGATGTAGTTTTTGCGGAGGAATTTTGAGGAATTTTGGGGTTGTTTTGAACACCTTTGTTGCTATTCGGATTGCTATTTTTGTTGTTCTCTGCAATATTCTGCAACATCTTTTGCAAAAGAAAAGGGAATTTTAATAATTCGTAAACATAAATGTTAGCCCTAAGATTTTTTAGATCTTCAATCAAATCATAATCTAAACTTGGGTTTGCTGAATTCTATTTAGTCTCAATTGATTTAGACTATTTTGGAGGACCAGTAGTTGCAATTTCAGAAGAAGGCTTATTTGTTGTCTTGCTCCTGGTATTGTAAGGATGCACTGTTTCAGAACTAGCTTGAAAAATTCTATCCGAAGAATGTCCAAAAATGTTCAGAGAGGATTCATCTTCTTATACTGTCTCTTGTTCAACTACTTCTTCAGGAATCTCGGGAGGAATCAAGTTATCGTGTGCTTCTAGGATTGTTTGAATAGCAAATTGTAGGATTTCTAGATTTAGGCCTTCATAATTTGAGTTAGATCGGTTTGTGGGAAAAGGCTTCCTAAAAGGGGGTTTGTAAGGCCATTTGCTCGAATAAGGTTCTTTAGCCGACCTTTTCAAATCTATAACTTGATTGGATAACTTCTGAACGACTTTCTGTAAGTTTTCTAGATCCAAACTCTCAGGTTGAGCTTTATTTTGGGGAGGTCTAGAAAGGATTTCGATTTTCTTCTTGGCTGATGAACTAGTCTCTATCTCATTGCCGGTATTGTCTTTTAAGCTGAGAATATCTTTCTTGATTTGACTCGCCTTTTCGAAGGCTTCTAACAATGTGGCTTTCTTGGACCTCTTTACCCAAATGGATATGTTTTTATGTAAGGCTTTAGTGTAGTATGCGACAATAAGATTTTCGGCAGGCATCGAATCCGTGGGGATTCGGTTCTTTAGTGTCAGGAACCTTTGATTGAAGTCTTTTATCTTTTCTTTGGGGTTCATTTTTAAACTAGAAAGCTCCATGACTAGAACTTCAGGAGACTTGTCGTCTCCGAACTTTTCAAGGAAACAGGACTCAAATTTATCCCATGACACGATGGTGTGGAGCTGTTGGGAAAAGTACCAGGTAGAGGCATTGCCTTCAAAGGTGTAGGGAAACAATATGCACACTACGTCTTCGTTCTCAACACTATGGAGCCTAATGGCTAGCATAAAATTTCTGATGTGATCTTCAACTATCTGTTTGGAGTCTAGGTCAAATTTAGGGAGATTTTTCTCTGGGTGTTTAGGTAAAGGATGTTGGGGCCCAGGTATGGCCATTGCATCTTGGTTGAGCCAGGGTCTGGCGAGATTGTTCAAATTGGCCATAGGTGTGGGTGGTGTCAAAGGATGAGATGAGGAACTTCCTTCGTCCAAGGACTCTTCTCCAGAACAAGAAGGAGATGAAGGGGGTGGTGATGGTGGAATACCATATCCTCCTGCTGTAGGAGTGAGGATATGATTTGGATCCGTAGGGTTTAAGGTAAGGTCAGTACCTTCAAGTTTCTCTCTGATAGCAGAGAATTCTAATGCTTGGTTCAAAGGTCGAATTGGTTGTCTGATACGGGCTAAGGCACTGTGTGTTCTTATGAGGGATTGATGAACAATCTCTTGTATGTCGACACCTGGGGGATTTGGAGTTACTGCTTCAACTGTGATCCGTAGATCGTCATTTGATGTGGTTTCTGTTTGAGGGACAATGTTGTCATCTGAACGACTTCTAGTTACTATAGGTGAGTGGGTAGGTGGGGGAGGATTCTTGCGTCCTCCTCGTGCCATTAATAGTTTTCAAGCCCTCCTTCTAGCGCCATTTGTTGACGGGCGAAATTGACCACTCGTCAACTGGAGGAGTGAATCTGGTCCGGGGTTGTCTAATTAACCCAAGTCGTTTGGATTAATTCACTTCGACGGGTTTTTCAGCTTCGTTGGCCGATCTAAGTCCTAAAGAAAGAGAAAAAATAACTAAAGGAAAAACAATAAACAAATAAATAACAATCACTAAAATCTATAAGTGCATTTAAATATATATATGTACAATTTATTTAACTGAAATTATAATCAATCACTTTATATACAATCTGTACAAAACACGAGTTTTAATCTAAACTCGCAAAAATCTAAACTGTCTAATTGAACAGAAAATAATAGATAGTAGAAAATGTTTTATATAGAGAAAACTTCTATATTTAGCAAACTAGCGAAATCAAATAATAGGCTAACATGTTATTCTATCCAATGTCTGTTCGATATTGAATATCCAACCACCTTTATCTGATGAAGTAAACCTGCTACATATCTTGAGATTGCCCCTAATAAATGAGGAATGATAATGCTGGAGATTGAATTATAATAACAGAACATATAATAGATGTAGTCACAGTAATCTTATAATTTTCAAGTAACTACGATGAAATAACTCTTCCTGTAAGAACTTGCATGTAAACATTCAACTGAAATTAAAGATAAATCTTCTAATTTAAATTGAATAAAGGATGACTGTGTGTTATATCCGAGACACGAGATATGGGAAGTATGTGAAAAGGATTATCTCAAATAACAATAAATCATGCAAACGAAAGGCTATCATCATCTATCATCGTATTGAGATAAGCATAACTTAAATTAAAACATCATACAGAAAGCTAAATCTGTAATGTATTCTGTGTCATTCAAGTCAGTATATAAATATCCATACTCTCGCCCCAAGCCGAGATGATCAAATGTTTACAAAATGATATGTTTATATAGGTTTCAGGAAACATAACTGTTTCCTGTTTATAAAATGAAATTTGTTTCAAAAAATAATGGGGGATGCAACCACCCTGATTTCACTAGATATCAAAACACTATTAACAGTCTAATTCTGTTTACTCAAAATACAAAATTGATATGGTTGGGAGACCTCAAAAAGTGTCTTATATCATCTTTGAAATCATGGGCTCCTTAATTATCCTGAAAATAAGAAGATCTCAGATATGTTTTCAATTATCAAATCAAACAATTCGAATTTTCTTAACTGGCTACAGAATCTTGCGATTCTGTAGCCAGTTATAATAGCAATTGCAATCATATTTTATTAAATAAAAAAAACAGAATAATCTTAATAAGAAAAATATTTTATTAAATCAAATCGAATATCCTAACTTAAGAGTGACACAATCATGCTAAAAATTAAAAATATCATACCTCAAATCTTGAAATCAAAACGTATCAAGAAATTTTGGAATTAACGATAGCTGTTGCTACCTCTATGTTTTTGAAAATGACATGACCTGTAGTTTTCAAGAATTTCTCCTTCCCTTGGATAATGAATTCAAGTCTGTTGTTTTCATTTGTCAACATATCAACTTGGTCTCTTAAAGACTTGAGTCGTGACTGTAGCAGTGGAACATCGGTATAGTACCTGTCGATCCACGATCGACACACATCACATTGTGACTGTAAGGAATTTGCATTAGCACGAACAACATTAGGGGTCGGAGAATCCTCCATGCGAATGGTAGATTTATCACAGAGCTGGATACCAGGAAATTATGGGTTTTCCTTTAGAGAAGGAGGCAGATTCTTAACAAAGTCATAGGGTTGGTCAGGGTATAACCCGAATGACACAGGGTCCTCTTCAGCAAGGAATTTGTCAATTTCTGAGTCTGAGCTTTTGCTCACTTCAAAAATGTTGATCATGTCTGCACAGGGTTTCGTTTTATTTCGAACACTTCGAGAAATCAACTGACCAGATCTTTTTTTTTTTGAAATTGACATCAACACCGCCTTTTAGCTTCTTTCCGGTAGGTTTCTTTACAGTTTTAGTGCAATCCTGTGGATGTGTAACCGGTCAACTGTCCTGTTGAATGACATTAGGGTTCGTTGTTAAGGTAAAAATCACAAGCCTGGAAAGGTGGGGAAGAGGTCACAGGGTTCACAAGGGTTTCCACAATGACCGACTTATCTACCTGTCCCAACTCATGGTTTCCAAAACCATTTTGTGTAATGAATGCATCCCAACAATCATTTTGTGACTGTAACTGGTGCATGAGGATGATTTTAATGAGGCCATGATGAAACAGACTTGAATATGACCTCTATTTCCTAAACCGTTTACCCATTTTATATAGACTTCTGAGCAGGTAGTAAGGCATATTCAATAGAAAACCAATAAAACTCATAAGCAGGCGTAGATGATATAGGAAAACAAGTCTGAATCGTCCCTCACATGTGATGAATTGATTCACTACAACAAGTAAATCATGCCACCTAGGTTTCAAAAATGAAATTGGCATACCTCAATCATAGTTGGTTATTTTTCGTGAGGTAAATAGTAAAGTCCAAGGAACCTCCTCCATTTTCGCATTCTTGAACCATTTCTGACCAAACGCTGGCAATCCCATGGCTTGGCTTAAGAACTCTTCTGTTACTTACAATTTCACATCACCGATCTTTTCCCTAAAGCCATTAAAGGTCAAGGCAAACTCTTGGGCGACTTGAAGGTTAAAACCCTGAAATTTTTCAATGAGCAAATGCCAACCATTCCTTTTCCAAATCTTCCCTAGCGTTATCATATGAGAGCAGGGTCTGGACGTCGTTTGGTACGACCCTTACCACTGGAGCCATGCCGAATGGATGGGTAATTAATTATATGGGTACCTTGGCATTGGGTACATGCTAGGACCAGAGTACTCTGAAAACATAGTGCGCGCATCATAGTCTGATTGAAAAGTTCGGTAGGTTTACAAAAATTGAATAGTTCAAAGTTTCATGAAAGAAATATGATAAAAAACTCAATCAAAATCCATAAAAAAAAAAAATCGAATATCAATTGATGGGGCTCCTTTGTTCATACAACCATAAATCTCTTAGGCATGCTTAGAATCGAAAGGGTCACAAACAAGGAGAGCAACAAGCTCATAGTAAGAAACCATAATTCTGTAATAAACCATATGCTTTTAATGAAATTTTAAGATAGAATAGTAACGATAGTTGCAAGTTTTCATGCATTCTGTCATGAAAATGAAGCACGAATAGATGATAGGTAAAATGAGACAATTTAAAACTGTCCTTTAGAGAAATGCTTATGAAGAGTAATAAAATTTCATAGACCCTGTGTAGGCAGCTTATAAAAATAATAATCACATAATTGCTGCCAACAATGGTGACATGCTGGGAGAAGTAGTTATCTCTGTCATATGAACGAGTTCAGGTTAGAATAATCAGAAAAAAATTCAAATCGAAAACAAACAAAAAGCTGGTTGAACATCTCAAATAATTATAATGCATTCCAGTTTCAGACAATTGTTATTTTTAAAGAAACGAAAATTGATGACAATCTTAGCAAAAGAGAGCCATGATGTTAAACTTAAAATCTTAAATATTGTTGACAGAGCCGCTGCTACCATCAGGTGTCCATAGCCTCGACAGGGATGTCAATTAAACCACTCTCATATTTGTATCCTGTCAAGAAATTCCAGATCAAAACGAAGGACGTTTAAGGTCAAAACAAAATCCATATCTGAGAATTTTCTTTTACCTGATATTGCTTCACTGCCAGCGGGCCTATTTAGTACCCCGACGAAGTTATCTTGGCATCATGCATGCATTTACCCGCTGCCAACAGACCTGTTAAGTTTCCCAGTGGGTTTATAAGCACTTCCCACAACTCTCTGAAAATTTATATTAGTTTTTAAAGATATTCAATAGAGCGGGTTGACGCTGAAAATTCTAGTTTTTTAACACAACTTAATATGTCACAGACCTCGAATTTTTTTTTTTAGCTGTCCTTCATCAAGATCTAGAAACAGTTTATTATTAAAACTGACTTTCAAGAATAGGGAGACATCATTATGTTGTTCTCTTAAGGAATAGGGATTGTGTAAAAAGGATTTTTATAGATGGTCGTGAATAGTTTCAATTGCAGATTGAAACCAAGAAAATGATTTTCAAACAACAAGTCATCTTCAACAGGGCTGCAATTTCAGAGAAATACAACAATTGATGTTTTAACAACTTTCAACAGTCATTTTCGAGGGGAAATTTTTCCGTTTTCTTTGTCTGAGCTAGCCCGTGGTGCAGGCATATGTGTTTCAAAAGAAAGATCGATAAGCAGAAATGAGAACCAAAACAAACCAAAAAAGAAAAACAAACAGCAAATAAAACAAAATAGAAAATATTTACAAAGGGTGTATGGGAGCGTCATTAGGCAAAGTACTTTTTTAGATCTCGGCCATTCATCAGGAAGGTGTCTGGCCGTCCCTCTAAATTCTGTAAGCGAAATGAACTGGGACCTAGTTTCTCAACAATTAAAAATGGCCCCAACCACAAGTTCTGAAAATTAGTATGCCCTCCTTTTTGCTCATGAGGTTTGTCCCATTTTAGGACAAGGTCACCTACCTCAAAATTTCTGTCAGAGGCAGAATTGGAATCAAACCAGTTTTTGACAATGAGTTGATGTTGATCCAATTTTCTTTTTGCTTGAGCCCTCACTTCCTCTAACTTTAACAAAGCGTTAATTCGACTCTGCAAGGGGGGACAGTCTTCTTCCTATACCTTCTGCGATAACTGCAGAGATGGAAGAAGGACATGCGATGGAAGAATCGCTTCCCTGCCGTAAACAAGAAACAAAGATGAGTTGCCCACAACAGTTTTAGGAGTTACTCTGTCATCCCAGATTGCATTTAATAGTGCGTTATGCCAATTTTTATGGTTTTCGGAGACCATTCTCTTGATAATTTTGATCAGATTTTTATTAGTTGATTCTACCAAACCTTGAATAGATGGCAGAGTACTTTAATTTAATTCCTTTTTCTAAAGCGAAATCACTCATTTCAAGAGACGAAAAATAAGAAGTATTGTCAAATACCAGGCATTTAGGGATACCGAAACGAGTGATAATATTTGAATTTAAGAAGGATATTACCTGGCTAGTATTTATAGCTTTTAATGGGGTAGCCTCAGACCACCTGGTGAAATAATCAATGGTTGTTATGATGTATTTATGCTGCTCTGAGGATTTCGGATTGATTGGGCCTATAATATCCAGGCCCCACTGTTGAAAAGGGGAGTCTACCGAAACTGGTTGCAAAGGGAATGTTGGTTTTTGTATCCGTCCAGATGCCTTTTGACAAATGACACACTTGCGGCATAAGGCATGAGAGTATTTAAAAAGGGTAGGCCAGTAAAAACCTGCTCTTAATCCTTTATGGGCGGTGGTGTCTCCATCGAAATGCCCACCAGCTTCCCCTGCATGTAACTCCAATAAGACTTTTTCTGCTTCATCTTTTTCAAGATAGTGCATTAGTATTCCATCAAAATTTTGGCGAAACAAAATACCATTAATCAACTGAAAAGAAGCACATTTTAATCTTAGTGCTCTCCTTTTTTGGGGATCAAGGTGACAGGGAGTTGATCCCTGTATAAGACAAAATTTGATGTCGTCGAACCAGGAACTAACAAGGTTTTGTGCACAACAGATTTGATTTTGATAGTGCTCATCTGGATTTGACATATTAATTTCATTTTCCTATCCTATAGCTGAATCGGCGACCAACTTGCATAAACCTTGGCCTCTTACAATTTGTGCTGGGGTGATTTCTATGTCATATTCTTGTAAGGATGTGACCCAGTTTGCCCTTTTTTCGCCTAGTTCTTTCTGTACTAACAAATTTCTGACAGCTGGGTAAGTGACAATGATTTTCATCCTAGATTTCAATAGATAAGATCGGAAGTGTTTTATTGCTTTAAAAATAGCATAATCTTGTTGATATACTTCCGAGTAATTAAGTTATTCCCCCTTGAAGGCTAAGCTCATAAAGGCAATTGGGACTTCGTTGTTTTCAGTGTTCTTTTGAGTTAGGACAACAACGTAAGATCAATCAGAGGCAAATGTGTAAAGGGTGAAGTCTCGTGAAAAATCAGAGCTCATTAGAGAAGGAGTGTCTATTATGGACTTTTTTATTGAATCGAAAGCCTGACTTTCTAAAGGTCCCCAATGGTATTGTACATCCTTTTTTATTAATTTTTTTAATGGTCTTACCATTTCTAAAAAGCTAGGGATGAATCTCCTAACAAAGTTTATCTTCCCTAAGAAAGATTGCATGGTCTTTTTTGATGAGGGAGGGGGGAGTTTTGAAATGACTTGAGTCCTTTCAGGGTCGATAATCATCCCTTCATTCGATACAATGAATCCAAGGAGCTTTCCTTGTTCTACTGCGAAGACAGATTTTTTAGGATTTAAAGAAATGTCGTACTTACGACATCGCTGTAGAACATATCTTAAATGAACTAGATGATCTTCTTTATTTTTTGAGAAGATAGTGACGCCATCCAGGTAAACTACTACAGATTGATTGATTAAGCCGCAGAAAGTGATATCCATCTCTCTCTGAAAAGTGGCACCGACGTTTATGAGTCCAAAGGGAATCTTTCTATAAGCGTAGGTGCCCCATGGGGTATGGAAAGTAGTTTGAGCTGGTCCGAGGGAGACATAAGGACTTGGTTATACCTGGAAAAACCATCCAGCAAGAATAATCTTTTCGAGCCAGATACTTGTTGAAGGATCTGCTCCATGGGAGGGACAGGGTAGTTGTCTTTATCAGACACTCGATTAAGATTTCAAAAATCGACACATAGTTAGATTTCACCCCTCTTCTTTCTAACTGGGACAAGATTAGAAACCCATTATGTGTGCCTTACCGGGAATATTATTTTAGCGTTCAGGAGTTTGTTTAATTCCTTCTTGACCGTTGGTTCGCGTTTTGGTTGCATCTTCCTTAACATTTGTTGAAAAGGTTGGGTCTGAGGTTTCATGGGAATAATGTGTTGTATGATGTTAGGATCAATGGTTTTTAGGTCATCGTACGTCCAGGAAAAAACATCTTTGAATTCCTTAAACAACTTAATAAATGCTACCTTTTCTTGCTCAAAACACCCCAACCCTAAATTGATGCACTATGGGTTATCTTTAGTTCACAAATTTACTTTTTCATGTGTCAAAGAGGAACTATTCGTTTTACAATTCACTGATTTTCTAAACTTATCGTGAAGATCATAAAAAAATTCTAACCTAACCACAGATTTCGGGATAGAGTTTACCATGTCTGATGCAGATTCTGAGGATCTCGGATCTGGTATTACCATAAAGTCGTGAAGATTTTCATCATGGGTACCTTCATCGATCACTGTGCCCTAGAAAATTTCTTCCATATGGAAAAAACTTATGATCTGTTGATTCTCATCGAAGACTCTCCAATTCGTGATGTTGTCTGGAATGGACGGTCTGAACAATAGTTCGACGGAAAATGCATTCAGAGATAGGCCTTCTACAGGAAAAAGTTTTGAAGCGACGTTAGCTAACAAATTAGCTTCAGAATTATTCAATCTAGGAATAGAATTTATGTTAAATGCGGAAAACTTGTTCATCAAATTCCATACCTCAGTCTGATAGATTTTTAAGTGTGGAGATAAACAGTGGATATAATTTTTTACCTGTCTAACCACTATTTCTGAATCACCAAAAACAGTCAAATTTTGAATGTTTAAATTTAGTTCTTTTCTGAGACCTTGCAAGAGTGCCTCATATTTGACCATGTTGTTTGTACATTTGAATTCTAACCGGCAAGTAATCAAAGTCTTGTTACCTGCTGGATCGATGAGCAGGCACCCTGCACCAGCTCCTTCCTTAGATTTTGACCGATCGAAGTAAAGAGACCATATTTGATTTTCGTCAGATGCATGTGACCATTGAGAGAAGGTTGTTGACTGTGTGCATGTAATAATTTCAGATTGTTGTTCCAGGTCAGTGATGGTAGAAGTTTCGGGCATGAAATTTCCGAAAAAAGTGTCCATCCTCTGTATTTCAGGTGAATTGGCAGAATCTGTGAATGGTTCACTGGGATCATTTAAATCAGTTACCATGAACTTAAGATAACGTTCACGATTTACCTTGATTCTATTAGGATTTCCATTCTCGGGCAACCATAAGTGAGACCATTCTGTTGCAAAATAGCCATGTAATTGTTCTGACCAATCTCTACTTAAAAACAAACCATATACTTATGGGATATCTACAACAATGATATCAATCACTTGATGGACTTTAGGATTAGATGACAATCTTATATGCACATTTTTTAATTTTCAAGCTGGACGGTTGAACTTTGGCATTAATCTTTTGACAGACAGACCAAGGCATTACGTTAGATGACGCACCTGAATCTACCATACAGTTATGTACATTCCTATTGAAAATGGGACATTTCTGCGAGTATTAAAAGTAGAAGTTTGTTGTTTTTAAATCGCAGCCTCTGAAACTGGTTTATCTACATTTGTTACACTATTTACAGGAAGGTCTCTTTTATCATGAGGCTCGGATGTAGTTTTGGCAGAGGCCTTCTGAGGAATTTTGGGGCTGTTTTGAACACCTGTGTTGTTGTTTGGATTGCTATTTTTGTTCATCTCTACAATATTCTGCAGCATCTTTTGCAAAAGAAAAGGGAATTTTAATAATTGATAAACATAAATGTTAGCCCTAAGCTTTTTTAGATCTTCAATCAAATCATAGTCTAAACTTGGGTTTGCTGAATTCTGTTTAGTCTCAATTGATTAAGACTGTTTTGGAGGCACAGTAGTCGCAATTTCAGAAGAAGGCTTATTTGTTGTCTTGCTCCTGGTATTGTAAGGATGCACTATTTTGAAATTAGCTTGAAAAATGCTATCCAAAAAATGTCTGAAAATGTTCGGAGAGGATTCATCTTCTTATACTCTCTCTTGTTCAACTACTTCTTCAAGAATCTCAGGAGGAATCAAGTTATCATGTGCTTCTAGGATCGTTTGAATAGAAAATTGTAGGCTTTCTAGATTTAGGCATTCAGAATTTGAGTTAGATCAGTTTGTGGGAAAAGGATTCCTAAAAAGGGGTTTGTAAGGCCCTTTGCTCGAAGAAGCTTCTTTAGTCGACCTTTTCAAATCTATAACTTGATTGGATAACTTCTGAACAACTTTCTGTAAGTTTTCTAGATCCGAACTCTCGGGTTGAGCTTTATTTTAGGGAGGTCTAGGAAGGATTTCGATTTTCTTCTTGGATGATGAACTGGTCTCTATCTTGTTGTCGGTATTGTCTTTTAAGCTGAGAATATCTTTCTCAATTTGACTCGCCTCTTCGAAGGCTTATAACAATGTGGCTTTCTTAGACCTCTTTACTCAAATGGATATGTTTTGATGTAAGTCTTTTGTATAGTATGCGACAATAAGATTTTCGGCAGGCATTGAATCCATGGGGATTCGGTTCTTTAGTGTCAGGAAACTTTGATTGAATTCTTTTATCTTTTCTTTGGGGTTCATTTTTAAACTAGAAATCTCCATGACTAGAACTTCAGGAGACTTGTCCTCTCCGAACTTTTCAAGGAAACAGGACTCGAATTTATCCCATGACACGATGGTGTGGAGCTGTTGGGAAAAGTACCAAGTAGAGGCATTGCCTTCAAAGGTGTAGGGAAAAAATCTCCAGACTACATCTTCGTGCTCAACACTACGGAGCCTAATGGATAGCATAAACTTTCTGATGTGATCTTCAGTGATTTGTTTGGAGGCGGGGTCAAATTTAGGGAGCGATTTCTCCGGGTGTTTAGGTAAAGGATGTTGGGGCCCAGGTATGGCCACTGCATCTTGGTCGAGCCAGGGTCTGGCGGGATTGTTCGAATTGGTCATAGGTGTGGGTGGTGTCGAAGGTTGAGATGAGGAACTGCCATCATCCTAGGACTCTTGTCCAGAAGAAGAAGGAGATGAAGGGGGTGGTGATGGTGGAATACAAGATCCTCCTGCTGCAAGAGTAAGGATATGATCTGGATCCGTAGGGTTTAAGGTAAGGTCAGTAACTTCAAGTTTCTCTCTGATATCAAGGAAGACTAATGCTTGGTTCAAAGGTCGACTTGGTTGTCTGATACGGTCTAAGGCACTATGCGTTCTTATGAGGGATTGACGAACAATATCTTGTATGTCAGCACCTGGGGGATTTGGAGTTACTGCTTCAAATGTGATCCATAGATCGTCATTTGATGTGGTTGTTGTTTGAGGGACAATGTTGTCGTCCAAATGACTTCTAGTTACTATAGGTGAGCAAGTAGGTGGGGGAGGAGTCTTGCGTCTTCCTCGTGCCATTAATTGTTTTCAAGCCCTCCTTCTAGCGCCATTTGTTGACAGGCGAAATTGACCTCTCATCAACTGGAGGAGTGAATCCGGTCTGGGTTTGTCTGTTTAACCCAAGTTGTTTGGATTAATTCACTCCAATAGGTTTTGCGGCTCTGTTGGCCAATCTAAGTCTTAAAGAAAGCGAAAAAATAACTAAAGGAAAAACAATAACCTAATAAATAACAATCACTAAAATCCATAAGTGCATTTAAATAT
>ML788272.1:313849-403431 GCA_009831015.1 Picea engelmannii | reverse complement strand
ATATATATATATATATATATATATATATATATATATATATATATATATATATATATATATATATGTACAATTTATTTAACTAAAAATATAATCAATCACTTTATATACAATCTGTACAAAACACGAGTTTTAATCTAAACTCGCAAAAATCAAATGTAGATTGATTACTTTAGCAATAATAATAAGGAAAATGAAAATACTACCTAATCCTTTTTTGGTTTATTTTCTTAAATGTATGCACTCGTGAAATCAAACATTAAACTATCTAATTGACCAGAAAATAATAGATAGTATAATTTTTTTTATATAGAGAAAACTTCTATATTCAGCAAACTAGTGAAATCAAATAACAGGCTAACCTGTTATTGCATCCAATGTCTGTTCAATATTGAATATCCAACCACCTTTACCTGATGAAGTAAACCTGCTACAGATCTTGAGATTGCCCCTAATAAATGAGGAACGATAATGCTGGAGATTGAATTATAATAACAAAACATATAATAGATGCAGTCACAGTAATCTTATAATTTGCAAGTAACTACGATGAAATAATTCTTCCTGTAAGAACTTGCATGTAAACATTCAACTAAAATTAAAGATAAATTTCCTAATTTAAATTGAATAAAGGATCACTGTGTGTTATATCTGAGACATGAGATAGGGGAAGTATGTGAAAAGGATTATCTCAAATAAAAATAAATCGTGCAGACGAAAGGCTATCATCATCTATCATCGTATTGAGATAAGCAGAACTTAAATTAAAACATGATACAGAAAGCTAAAGCTGTAATGTATTATGTGTCATTCAAGTCAGTACACAAATATCCATACTCTCACCCCAGGCCGAGTTGATCAAATGTTTACAAAATGATATGTTTATATAGGTTTCAGGAAACATAATTGTTTCCTGTTGATAAGATGAAATTGGTTTCAAAAAATAATGGGGGATGTAACCACCCTGATTTCACTAGATATCAAAACATTATTAACAGTCTAATTCTGTTTACTCAAAATACAAAATTGATATGGCTGGGAGACCTCAAAATGTGTCTCATATCATCTTTGAAATCATGGGCTCCTTAATTATCCTGAAAATAAGAAGATCTCAGATATGTTTTCAATTATCAAATCAAACAATTCGAATTTTCTTAACTGGCTACAGAATCTTGTGATTTTGTAGCTAGTTATAATAGCAAATGCAATCATATTTTATTAAATAAACAAAACAGACTAATCTTAATAAGAAAAATAGTTTATTCAATCAAATCGAATATCCTAACTTTAGAGTGACACAATCATGCTAAAAATTAAAAATATCATACTTCAAATCATAAAATCAAAACGTATCAAGAAATTTTGGAATTAACAATAACTGTTGCTGCCTCTACATTTTTGAAAATGACACGACCTGTAGTTTTCAATCGTTTCTCCTTCCCTTGGAAAATGGATTCAAGTCTTTTGTTTTCATTTGTCAACATATCAACTTGGTCTCTTAAAGACTTGAGTCGTGACTGTAGCAGTGGAACATCGGTACAGTACCTGTCGATCCACAATCAACACACATCACATTGTGACTGTAAGGAATTTGCATTAGCACGAACAACATTATGGGTCATAGAATCCTCCCTGCGAATGGTAGATTTATCACAGAGCTGGATACCAGGAAATTATGGGTTGTCCTTTAGACAAGGAGGCAGATTGTTAACATAGTCATAGGGTCAGTCAGGGTATAACCCGAATGACACGGGGTCCTCTTTAGCAAGGAATTTGTCAATTTCTAAGTCTGAGCTTTCTCTCACTTCATTCATGTTGATCATGTCTGCACAGGGTTTTGTTTTATTTCGAACACTTCGAGAAATCAATCGACCAGCTCTTTTGTTCTTGAAATTGACATCAACACTGCCTTTTAGCTTCTTTCCTGTAGGTTTCTTAACAGTTTTAGTGCAATCCTTTGGATGTGTAACCGGTCGACTGTCCTGTTGAATGACATTAGGGTAGTTGGAGGGTTCATTGTTAAGGGAAAAATCACAAGCCTAGAAAGGTGTGGAAGAGGTCGTAGAGTTCACAAGGGTTTCCATAATGACTGGCTTATCTACCTATCCCAACTCATGGTTGCCAAAACCATTTCGTGTAATGAACGCATCCCAACAATAATTTTGTGACTGTAATTGGTGCATGAGGATGATTTTAACGAGGCCATGATGAAATAGACTTGAATCTGACCTCTGTTTCCTAAACCATTTACCCATTTTATACAGAATTCTAAGCACGTAGTAAGTCATATTCAACGGAAAACCAATAAAACTCATAAGTAGGCATAGATGATATAGGAAAACAAGTCTGAATCGTACCTCACATGTGATGAATTGCTTCACTACAGCAAGTAAATCATGCCACCTAGGTTTGAAAAATTAAATTGGCATACCTCGATCACAACTGGTTATTTTTCGTGAGGTAAATAGTAAAGTCCAAGGGACCTCCTCCACTTTCGGATTCTTGAACCATTTCTAACCAACCGCTGGCAATCCCGTGGCTTGGCTTAAGAACTCTTCTGTTACTTCCAATTTCACATCAACGATCTTTTCCCTACAGCCATCAAAGGTCAAGGCAAACTCTTGGGTGACTTGAAGGTTAAAACCTCGAAATTTTTCGATGAACAAATGCCAACCATTCCTTTCCAAATCTTCCCTAGCGTTATCATATGAGAGCAGGTTATGGACATCATTTGGTTCGAACCTTACCACTAGAGCCATTCCAAATGGATGGGTAATTAACACAGAACACATAGGTAGGGTTTGCAAAAATGCAACAGAGCCATAGCCCCGAGCCTTATCAATAAATGTTGTGATGATTCAAACGGTGGGCAAAGTGTTAATCACAACGTGTGTGAGCAAATTCGTGAAGCCCGAGACCATGCTAAGGAGTGATGGCATCTTGTACATCGTATTCCACCTTGGAATTGGGTACATGCTAGGACCAAAGTACTCTGAAAACATAGTGCGCGCATCATAGTTTGATTGCAAAGTTAGGTAGGTTTACAAAAATCGAATAGTTCAAAGTTTCATGAAAGAAATATGATCAAAAACCAATCAAAATCCATACAAAAAAAATCAAATATCAATTGATGGGGGTCCTTCATTCATACAACCATAAATCTCTTAGGCATGCTTAGAATCGAAAGGGTCACAAACAAGGAGAGCAACAAGCTCATAGAAAGAAACCATAATTCTGTAATAAACCATATGCTTTTAATGAAATTTTAAGACATAATAGTAATGATAGTTGCAAGTTTTCATGCATTCAGTCATGAAAATGAAGCACGAATAGATGATAGGTAAAATGCGACGATTTACAACTATCGTTTATAGAAACACATATGAAGAGTAATAAAATTTCATAGACCCTGTGTAGGCAACTTATAAAAATAATAATCACATAATTGCTGCCAACAATGGTGACATGTTGGGAGAAGCAGTTATCTCTGTCATATGAACGAGTTTACGTTAGAATAATCAGAAAAAACTTTGAATAAAAAACAACCGAAAATATGTTTGAGCATCTCAAATAATTATAATGCATTCCAGTTTCAGACAACTGTTATTTTTGAAGAAACGAAAACTGATGACAATCTTAGCAAAAGAGAGCCACGATGTTAAAGTTAAAATCTTCAATATTGTTGACAGGGACGCTGCTGCCAGCAGGCGTCCATAGCCTCGATAGGGATGTCAATTAACCCACTCTAATATCTGTATCCTGTCAAGAAATTCCAGATCAGAACGAAGGAGGTTTAAGGTCAAAATAGAATCCATATCTAAGAATTTTCTTTTACCTGACATTGCTTCGCTGCCAGCGGGCCTGTTTAGTACCCCGACGAAGTTATCTTGGCGTCATGCATGCATTCACCCACTGCCAACAGACCTATTCAATGTCCTGACGAGTTTACAAGCACTTCCCACAGCTCTCTAAAAAATTATATTAGTTTTTAAAGATATTCAATAGAGCGGGGTGACGCTGAAAATTCTAGTTTTTTAACACATCTTAATATGTCACAGACCTCGAATTTTTTTTTTTAGCTGTACTTCATCAAGATCTAGAAATAGTTTATTATTAAAACTAACTTTCAAGAACAGGGAGACATCATTGAGTTGTTCTCTTAAAGAACAGGGATAGCGTAAAAAGGATTTTTATAGATGGTTGTGAATACCTTCAATTGCATATTGAAACCAAGAAAATGCTTTTCAAATAACAAGTCATCTTCAACAGGGTTGCAATTTCAGAGAAATACAACAATTGATGTTTTAACAACTTTCAGCAGTCATTTTCGAGGGGAAATTTTTTTGTTTTCTTTGTCTGAGCTAGCCCATAGTGCAGGCATATGTGTTTCAAAAGAAAGATCGATAAGCAGAAATGAGAACCAAAACAAACCAAAAAAGAAAAACAAATAGAAAATAAAACAAAACAGAAAATATTTACAATGGGTGTATGGGAGCGTCATTAGGAAATGTACTTTTTTAGAGCTTGTCCATTCACCGAGAAGGTGTCTGGATATCCCTCTAAATTCTGTAAGTGAAAGGAATTGGGACCTAGTTTCTCAGCAATTAAAAATGGCCCCAACCACAAGTTCTGAAAGTTAGTATGCTCTCCTTTTCGCTCATGAGGTTTGTCCCATTTTAGGACAAGGTCACCTACCTCAAAATTTCTATCAGAGGAAGAATTGGAATCAAACCAGTTTTTGACAATGAGTTGATGTTGATCCAATTTTCGTTTTGCTTGAGCCCTCACTTCCTCTAACTTTAACAAAGCGTTAATTCGACTCTCCAAGGGGGGACATTCTTCTTCATGTACCTTCTGCGATAACTGTGTAGATGGAAGAAGGACACATGCGGTGGAAGAATCGCTTCCCTGCCGTAAACCAGAAAGAAAGGTGAGTTACCCACAACAGTTTTAGGAGTTACTCTGTCAGCCCAGATTGCATTTAACAATGTGTTATGCCAATTTTTATGGTTTTCGGAGACTGTTCTCTTGATAATTTTGATCATATTTTTATTAGTTGATTCTACCAAACCATTGACTTGGGGGTAATAGCTGGTAGATTACTTTAATTTAATTCCTTTTTCTAAAGCGAAATCACTCATTTCAAGAGACGAAAAATAAGAAGAATTTTCAAATACCAAGCATTTAGGGATACCGAAACGAGTGATAATATTTGAATTCAAGAAGGATATTACTTGGCTGGTATTTACAGCTTTTAATGGGGTAGCCTCAGACCACCTGGTGAAATAATATGTGGTTGTTATGATGTATTTATGCTACTGCGAGGATGCCGGATTGATTGGGCCTATAATATCCAAACCCCACTGCTGAAAAGGGGAGTCTACCGAAATTGGTTGCAAAGGGAATGTTGGTTTTTGTATCTGTCCAGATGCCTTTTGACAAATGGAACACTTGTGGCATAAGGCATGAGTGTCTTTAAAAAGGGTAGGCCAATAATAACTTGCTCTTAATACTTTATGGGTGGTGGTGTCTCCACCGAAATGCCCACCAACTTCCCCTACATGTAACTCCAATAAGACTTTTTCTGCTTCATCTTTTTCAAGACAACACATTAGTATTCCATCAAAATTTTGGCGAAACAAAATACCATTAATCAGCTGAAAAGAAGTAGATTTTAATCTTAGTTCTCTCCTTTTTTGGGGATCAAGGTGACGGGGAGCTGATCCGTGTATAAGAAAAAATTTGATGTCGTCGTACCAGGAACTAACAAGGTTTTGTGCACAACAGATTTGATTTTGATAGTGCTCATTTGGATTTGACATATTAGTTTCATTTTGCTGTCCTATAGCTGAATCGAAGACCAACTTCCATAAACCTTGGCCACTTACAATTTGTGCTGGGGTGATTTCTATGTCATATTCTTGTAAGGATGTGACCCAGTTTGCCCTTTTTTCGCCTAGTTCTTTCTGAACTAACAAATTTCTGACAGTCGGGTAAGGGACAATGATTTTTGTCCTAGATTTCAACAAATAAGATTGGAAGTGCTTTACTGCTTTAAAAACAACATAAGCTTTCTGATCTATTGTTGGGTAATTAAGTTCTGCCCCCTTGAAGGCTGAGCTCATAAAGGCAATTGGGACTTCATTGTTTTCAGCGTTCTTTTGAGTTAGGACAATAGTGTAATATCGATCAGAGGCAAACGTGTAGAGGGTGAAGTCTCGTGAAAAATCAGGGCTCATTAGAGAAGGAGAGTCTATTATGGCCTTTTCTATTGAATCGAAAGCCTGACTTTCCAAAGGTCCCCAATGGTACTGTACATCCTTTTTTATTAATTTTTGTAATGGTCTTACCATTTCTGAAAAGCTGGGGATGAATCTCCTAACAAAGTTTATCTGTCCTAAGAAACATTGCATGGACTTTTTTTATGAGGGAGGGGGGAGTTTTGAAATGACTTGGGTCCTTTCAGGGTCGATAATCATCCCTTCATTCGATACAATGAATCCAAGGAGCTTACCTTGTTCTACTGCGAGGGCATATTTTTTAGGATTTAAAGAAATGTCGTACTTATGACATCGCTGTAGAACAGATCTTAAATGAGCTAGATGATCTTCTTTGTTTTTTGAGAAGACAGTGATGTCATCCAGGTAAACTACTACAAGTTGATTGATTAAGTCGTGGAAAGCGATATCCATTGCTCTCTGAAAAGTGGCACCGACGTTTATGAGTCCAAAGGGAATCTTTCTATAAGCGTAGGTGCCCCATGGGGTACGGAAAGTAGTTTGTGTTGGTCTGAGGGAGACATAAGGACTTGGTTATACCTGGAAAAACCATCCAACAAGGATAATCTTTCCGAGCCAGATACTTGTTGAAGGATATGCTCCATGGGAGGGACAGGGTAGTTTTCTTTATCAGACGCTCGATTAAGATTTCAGAAATCAACACATAGTAAGATTTCACCACTCTTATTTCTAACTGGGATAAGATTAGAAACCCATTGTGTGTGCCTTACCAGGAAGATTATTTTAGCATTCAGGAGTTTGTTTAATTCCTTCTTGACCGTTGGTTCAAGTTTTAAGTGCATCTTCTTTAACTTTTGTTGAAAAGGTTGGGTCTGAGGTTTCATGGGAATAATGTGTTGTGTGATGTTAGGATCAAAGGTTTTTAGGACGTCGTACATCCTGGAAAACACATTTTTGAATTCCTTACACAACTTAATAAATGATACCTTTTCTTTCTCAGAACACCCCAACCCTAAATTGATGCACTGTGGGTTATCTTTAGTTCCCAAATTTACTTTTTCATGTGTCAAAGAGGAACTATTCGTTTTACAATTCACTGATTTTCTGAACTTATCGTGAAGATCATAAAAATTTTCTAACCTAACCACAGATTTTGGGATAGAGTTTACCATGTCTGATGCAGATTCTGGGGATCTCGGATCTGGTATTACCGTAAAGTCGTGAAGATTTTCATCATGGGTACCTTCGTTGATCACTGCGCCCTGGAAAGTTTCTTCCATATGCAGAAAACTTATGATATGTTGATCGTCATCGAAGACTCTCCAATTCGAGATGTTGTCTGGGATGGATGGTCTGAACAACAGTTCGAAGAAAAATGCATTCAAAGATAGGCCTTCTGCAAGAAAAAGTTTTGAAGCGACATTAGCTAACAAATTAGCTTCAGAATTATTCAATCTAGCAATAGAATTTATGTTAAATGCGGAAAACTTGTTCATCAAATTCCATACCTCAGTCTGATAGCTTTTTAGGTGCGGAGATAAATAGTGGACATAATTTTTTACTTGTCTAACCACTATTTCTGAATCACCAAAAACAGTCAAATTCTGAATGTTTAAATCTGGTGATTTTCTAAGACCTTGTAGGAGTGCCTCATATTCGACCGTGCTGTTTGTACATTCGAATTCTAACCAAAAAGAAATCAAATTATTGTTACCTGCTGGATCAATGAGCACTCACTCTGCACCAGCTCCTTCCTTATATTTTGACTGATCGAAGTAAAGAGACCATATTTGATTTTCGTCAGATGCATGTGACCACTGAGAGAAGGCTTTTGACTGTGTGCATGTCATAATTTCATATTGTTGTTCCAGGTCAGTGATGGTAGAAGTTTCGGCCATGAAATTTCCGAAAAAAGTGTCCATCCCCTATATTTCAGGCGAATTGGCAGAAGCGGTGAATGGTTCATTGGGATAATTTAAATCAGTTGCCGTGAACTTAAGATAACATTCATGATTTACCTTGATTCTATTAGGCTTTCCATTCTCGGGCAGCCACAAGTGAGACCAATCCATTGGAAAATAGCCATGTAATTGTTCTGACCAATCTCTACTTAAAAACAAAACATATACTTATGAGATATCTACAACAATGATATCAATCACTTGATGGACTTTAGTATTAGATGACAATCCTATATGCACATTTTTTAATTCGCCTATCACTTTAACACTAGTTCGATCAAGCTGGATAATTTTCAAGATAGACGGTTGAACTTCGAAATTAATCTTTTGAAATACAGACCAAGGCATTACGTTAGATGATGCACCTAAATCTACCATATAGTTATGTACATTCTTATTGAAAATTTCAAAAGTCAACAAAAATGGAGGGACATTTCTGCGAGTATTAACTGTAGAAGTTTGTTGTTTTTTAATCGCAGCCTCTAAAACTGGTTTATCTACATTTGTTACACTATTTACAGGAAGCTCTCTTTTATCATGAGTCTCGGATGTAGTTTTGGCAAAGACCTTCTGAGGAATTTTGGGGTTGTTTTGAACACCTTTGTTGCTGTTCAGATTGCTATTTTTGTTGTTTTCTGCAATATTCTGTAGCATCTTTTGCAAAAGAAAAGGGAATTTTAATAATTCGTAAACATAAATGTTAGCCCTAAGATTTTTTAGATATTCAATCAAATCATAATCTAAACTTGGGTTTGCTGAATTCTGTTTAGTCTCAATTGATTAAGACTGTTTTGGAGGCACAATAGTCGCAATTTCAGAAGAAGGCTTATTTGTTGTCTTGCTCCTGGTATTGTAAGGATGCACTGTTTCAAAATTAGCTTGAAAAATGCTATCCGAAAAATGTCCGAAAATGTTCGAAGAGGATTCATCTTCTTATACTGTCTCTTGTTCAACTACTTCTTCATGAATCTCGGGAGTAATCAAGTTATCGTGTGCTTCTAGGATCGTTTGAATAGCAAATTGTAGGCTTTCTAGATTTAGGCATTCAGAATTTGAGTTAGATCAGTTTGTTTGAAAAGGCTTCCTAAAAGGGGGTTTGTAAGGCCCTTTGCTCGAAGAAGCTTCTTCAGCTGACCTTTTCAAATCTATAACTTGATTGGATAACTTCTGAATGACTTTCTGTAAGTTTTCTAGATCCGAACTCTCAGGTTGAGCTTTATTTTGGGGAGGTCTAGGAAGGATTTCGATTTTCTTCTTGGACGATGAACTGGTCTCTATCTCGTTGTCGATATTGTCTTTTAAGCTGAGAATATCTTTCTTGATTTGACTCACCTCTTCAAAGGCTTCTAACAATGTGGCTTTCTTCGACCTCTTTACCCAAATGGCTATGTTTTTATGTAAGTCTTTTGTATAGTATGCGACAATAAT
This sequence comes from Picea engelmannii, assembly GCA_009831015.1. Lineage (NCBI taxonomy): Eukaryota > Viridiplantae > Streptophyta > Pinopsida > Pinales > Pinaceae > Picea > Picea engelmannii. The sequence continues at coordinate 393,806 of ML788272.1, read as the reverse complement.
ATTTCCGGCAAGCATCGAATCCGTGGGGATTCAGTTCTTTAGTGCCATGAAACTTTGATTGAAATCTTTTATCTTTTCTTTGGGGTTCATTTTTAAACTAGAAAGCTCCATGACTAGAACTTCAAGAGACATGTCATCTCCAAACTTTTCAAGGAAACAAGACTCAAATTTATCCCATGACACGATGGTGTGGAGTTGTTGGGAAAAGTACCAGGTAGAGGCATTGCCTTCAAAGGTGTAGGGAAACAATCTACACACTACGTCTTCGTGCTCAACACTATGGAGCCTAATGGCTAGCATAAACTTTTTGATGTGATCTTCAATGATTTGTTTGGAGTCTGGTTCAAATTTAGGGAGCCATTTCTCCGGGTGTTTAGGTAAAGGATGTTGGGGCCCAGGTATGGCCACTGCATCTTGGTCGAGCTAGGGTCTAGCAGGATTGTTCGAATTGGCCATAGATGTGGGTGGTGTCGAAGCCTGAGATGAGGAACTGCCTTCGTTTGAGGACTCTTCTCTAGAAGAAGAAGGAGATGAATGGGGTGGTGATGGTGGAATACCAGATTCTCCTGCTACATGAGTGAGGATATGATCTGGATCCGTAGGGTTTAAGGTAAGGTCAGTACCTTCAATTTTCTCTCTGATATCAGAGAAGTCTAATGGTTGGTTCAAAGGTCAACTTGGTTGTCTGATACGGGCTAAGGCATTGTGCATTCTTATGAGGGATTGACGTACAATCTCATGTATGTCGACACCTGGGGGATTTGGAGTTACTGGTTCAACTGTGATCTGTAGATTTTCGTTTGATGTGGTTGTTGTTTGAGGGACAATGTTATCATCTAAACAACTTATAGTTACTATAGGTGAGCGGGTAGGTGGGGGAGGAGTCTTGCGTCCTCCTCGTGCCATTAATAGTTTTCAGGCCTTCCTTCTAGTGCCATTTGTTGACAGGCGAAATTGACCGCTCGTCAACTGGAGGAGTGAATCTGGTCCAAGGTTGTCTGATTAACCCAAGCTGTTTGGATTAATTCACTCCAATGGGTTTTGTAGCTCCGTTGGCCGATCTAAGTCCTAAAGAAAGAAAAAAAATAACTAAAGGAAAAACAATAACCTAATAAATAACAATCACTAAAATCTATAAGTGCATTTAAATATATATATGTACAATTTATTTAACTAAAATTATAATCAATCACTTTATATACAATCTGTACAAAACATGAGTTTTAATCTAAACTCGCAAAAATCAAATGTAGATTGATTACTTTAGCAATAATAATAAGGAAAATGAAAATACTACCTAATCCTTTTTTGGTTAATTTTCTTAAATGTATGCACTCGTGAAATCAAACATTAAATTGTCTAATTGAACAGAAAATAATAGATAGTGGAAAATGTATTATATAGAGAAATTTTCTATTTTCAACAAACTAGCGAAATCAAATAACAGGCTAACCTGTTATTGCATCCAATGTTTGTTTGATATTTAATATCCAACCACCTTTATCTGATGAAGTAAACCCGCTACAGATCTTGAGATTGCCCCTAATAAATGAGGAACGATAATGCTGGAGATTGAATTATAATAACAGAACATATAATAGATGCAGTCACAGTATTCTTATAATTTTCAAGTAACTACGATGAAATAATTCTTCCTGTAAGAACTTGCATGTAAACATTCAACTGAAATTAAAGATAAATCTCCTAATTTAAATTGAATAAAGGATCACTGTGTGTTATATCTGAGACACAAGATATGGGAAGTATGTGAAAAGGATTATCTCAAATAACAATAAATCATGCAAACAAAAGGCTATCATCATCTATCATCGTATTGAGATAAGCAGAACTTAAATTAAAACATGATACAGAAAGCTAAAGATGTAATGTATTTTGTGTCATTCAAGTCAGTATATAAATATCCATACTCTCGCCCCAGGCCGAGATGATCAAATGTTTACAAAATGATATGTTTATATAGGTTTCAGGAAACATAACGGTTTCATGTTGATAAGATGAAATTGGTTTCAAAAAATAATGGGGGATGCAACCACCCTGATTTCACTAGATATCAAAACACTATTAACAGTCTAATTATGTTTACTCAAAATACAAAATTGATATGGCTGGGAGACCTCAAAAAATGTCTCATATCATCTTTGAAATCACGGGCTCCTTAATTATCTTGAAAAAAAATGAAAATAAGAAGATCTGAGATATGTTTTCAATTATCAAATCAAACAATTCAAATTTTCTTAACCGGCTACAAAATCTTGCGATTTTGTAACTAGTTATAATAGCAAATGCAATCATATTTTATTAAATAAACAAAACAAACTAATCTTAATAAGAAAATTATTCTATTCAATCAAATCGAATATCCTAACTTAAGAGTGACACAATCATGCTAAAAATTAAAAATATCATACCTCAAATCATGAAATCAAAACGTATCAAGAAATTTTGGAATTAACGATAGCTGTTGCTGCCTCTACGTTTTTTAAAATAACACGACCTATAGTTTTCAAGCGTTTCTCCTTCCCTTGGATACTGGATTCAAGTCTGTTGTTTTCAACTTGGTCTCTTAAGGACTTGAGTCATGACTATAGCAGTGGAACATTGGTATAGTACTTATCGATCCATGATCGACACACATCACACTATGACTATAAGGAATTTTCATTAGCACGAACAACATTATGGGTCGGAGAATCCTACATGGGAATGGTAGATTTATCACAGAGCTGGATACTAGAAAATTCTGGGTTGTCCTTTAGACAAGTAGGCAGATTGTTAACATAGTCATAAGGTCGGTTAGGGTATAACCCGAATAACACGGGGTCCTCTTCAGCAAGGAATTTGTCAATTTCTGAGTTTGAGATTTCGCTCACTTCAATCATGTTGATCGTGTCTGGACAGGGTTTCATTTTACTTTTAAAACTTCGAGAAATCAACCGAGAAATCAACCGACCATCTCTTTTGTTCTTGAAATTGACATCAACACTGCCTTTTATCTTCTTTCCTGTAGGTTTCTTAACAGTTTTAGTGCAATCCTTTGGATGTGTAACCGGTCGACTGTCCTGTTGAATAACATTAGGGTAGCTCGAGGGTTCGTTGTTAAGGGAAAAATCACAAGCTTGGAAAGGTGGGGAAGAGGCTGTAGGGTTCACAAGGATTTCCACAATGACTGACTTATCTACCTGTCCCAACTCATGGTTGCCAAAACCATTTCGTGTAATGAGCGCATCCCAACAATCATTTTATGACTATAACTAGTGCATGAGGATGATTTTAATGAGGCCATGATGAAATAGACTTGAATCTAACCTCTGTTTCCTAAACCGTTTACCCATTTTATACAAACTTCTGAGCAGGTAGTAAGGCATATTCAACGAAAAACCAATAAAACTCATAAGAAAGCGTAGATGATATAGGAAAACAATTCTGAATCATCCCTCACATGTGATGAATTGCTTCACTACAACAAGTAAATCATGCCACCTAGGTTTCAAAAATGAAATTGGCACACCTCGATCACAGCTGGTTATTTTTCGTGAGGTAAACAGTAAAGTCCAAGGGACCTCCTCCACTTTCGCATTCTTGAACCATTTCTGACAAACGCTGGCAATCCCATGGCTTGGCTTAAGAACTCTTCTATTACTTCCAATTGCACATCACCGATCTTTGCCCTACAACCATCAAAGGTTAAGGCAAACTCTTGGGCAACTTGAAGGTTAAAACCCTGAAATTTTTTTATGAACAAATGCCAACCATTCCTTTCCAAATCTTCCCTAGCATTATCATATGAGAGCAGGGTTCGGACGCCATTCGGTTCGACCCTTACCACTGGAGCCATGCCCAATGGATGGGTAATTAACACAGATCACACAGGTAGGGTTTGCAAAAACGCAACAGAGACATAGCCCCGAGCCTTATCAATACATGTTGTGATGATTCAAACGATGGGCAAAGTGTTAATCACAACGCGTGTGAGCAAATTTGTGAAGCCTGAGACCATGCTAAGGAGTAATGGCATCCTGTACATTGTATGCCACCTTGGCATTGGGTACATGCTAGGACTAGAGTACTCTGAAAACATAGTGTGCGCATCATAGTTTGATTACAAAGTTAGGTAGGTTTACAAAAATCGAATAGTTCAAAGTTTCATGAAAGAAATATGATCAAAAATCAATCAAAATCCATACAAAAAAAAATCAAATATCAATTGATGGGGGTCCTTTGTTCATACAACCATAAATCTCTTAGGCATGCTTAGAATCGAAAGGGTCACAAACAAGGAGAGCAACAAGCTCTTAGCAAGAAACCATAATTCTGTAATAAACCATATGCTTTTAATGAAATTTTAAGACAAAATACTAACGATAGTTGCAAGTTTTCATGGATTCAATCATGAAAACGAAGCACGAATAGATGATAGGTAAAATGCAATGATTTATAACTATCCTTTAGAGAAATGTTTATGAAGAGTAATAAAATTTCATAGACCCTGTGTAGGTAGCTTATAAAAATAATAATCACATAATTGCTGCCAACAATGGCGACATGCTGGGAGAAGTAGTTATCTCTGTCATATGAACGAGTTCAGGTTAGAATAATCAGAAAAAAATTCAAATCGAAAACAACCGAAAAGTTGTTTGAACATCCCAAATAATTATAATGCATTCCAGTTTCAGACAACTGTTATTTTTAAAGAAACGAAAATTGATGACAATCTTAGCAAAAGAGAGCCATGATGTTAAAATTAAAATATTAAATACTGTTGACAGGGCCGCTGCTGCCAGCAGGCGTCCATAGCCTCGACAGGGATGTCAATTAACCCACTCTCATATCTGTATCCTGTCAAGAAATTCCAGATCAAAACGAAGGACGTTTAAGGTCAAAACAGAATCCATATCTTAGAATTTTCTTTTACCTGATATTGCTTCGCTGCCAGCGGGCCTATTTAGTACCCCGACGAAGTTATCTTGGCGTCATGCATGCATTTACCTGCTGCCAACAGACCTATTCAATGTCCCGGTGGGTTTACAAGCACTTCCCACAGCTCTCTAAAAATTTATATTAGTTTTTAAAGATATTCAATAGAGCGGGGTGACGCTGAAAATTCTAGTTTTTTAACACATCTTAATATGTCACAGACCTCAAAAAAAAAAATTTAGCTATACTTCATCAAGATCTAGAAATAGTTTATTATTAAAACTGACTTTCAAGAATAGGGAGACATCATTGAGTTGTTCTCTTAAAGAACAGGGATAGCGTAAAAAGGATTTTTATAGATGGTCGTGAATACTTTCAATTGCAGATTGAAACCAAGAAAACTCTTTTCAAACAACAAGTCATCTTCAACAGGGCTGCAATTTCAAAGAAATACAACAATTGATGTTTTAACAACTTCCAGCAGTCATTTTCGAGGGGAAATTTTTATGTTTTCTCTGTCTGAGCTAGCTCGTGGTGCAGGCATATGTGTTTCAAAAGAAAGACTGATAAGCAGAAATGAGAACCAAAACAAACCAGAAAAGAAAAACAAACAACAAATAAAACAAAACAGAAAATATTTACAAAGGGTGTATGGGAGCGTCATTAGGCAAAGTACTTTTTTAGAGCTTGGCCATTCATCGGGAAGGTGTCTGGTTGTCCCTCTAAATTCTGTAAGCGAAAGGAACTGGGACCTAGTTTCTCAACAATTAAAAATGGCCCCAACCACAAGTTCTGAAACTTAGTATGCTCTCCTTTTCCCTCATGAGGTTTGTCCCATTTTAGGACAAGGTCACTTACCTCAAAATTTCTGTCAAAGATAGAATTAGAATCAAACCAGTTTTTGACAATGAGTTGATGTTGATCCAATTTTCGTTTTGCTTGAGCCCTCACTTCCTCTAACTTTAACAAAGCGTTAATTCGACTCTCCAAGGGGGGATAGTCTTCTTCCTGTACCTTCTGCGATAACTACAGAGGTAGAAAAAAGACATGCAGTGGAAGAATCGTTTCTCTGTCGTAAACGAGAAAGAAAGGTGAGTTACCCACAACAGTTTTAGGAGTTACTCCGTCAGCCCAGATTGCATTTAACAGTGCGTTGTGTCAATTTTTATGGTTTTCAGAGACCGTTCTCTTGATAATTTTGATCATATTTTTATTAGTTGATTCTGCCAAACCATTGCCTTGGGGGTAATAGATGGCAGAGTGCTTTAATTTAATTCCTTTTTCTAAAGCGAAATCACTCATTTCAAGAGACGAAAAATAAGAAGCATTGTCAAATACCAGGCATTCAGGGATACCAAAACGAGTGATAATATTTGAATTCAAGAAGGATATTACCTAGCTGGTATTTATAGCTTTTAATGGGGCATCCTCAGACCACCTGGTGAAATAATCTGTGGTTGTTATGATGTATTTATGATACTGCGAGGATGCCAGATTAATTGGGCCTATAATATCGAGGCCCCATTGCTGAAAAACGGAGTCTACCGAAACTGGTTGCAAAGGGAATGTTGGTTTTTGTATCCGTCTAGAAGCCTTTTGACAAATGTCACACTTACGGCATAAGGCATGAGCATATTTAAAAAGGGTAGGCTAGTAATAACATGCTCTTAATACTTTATGGGTGGTGGTGTCTCCACCAAAATGCCCACCAGCTTCCCCTGCATGTAACTCCAATAAGACTTTTTCTGCTTCATCTTTTTCAAGATAGCGCATTAGTATTCCATCAAAATTTTGGTGAAACAAAATACCATTAATCAGCTGAAAAGAAGAAGATTTTAATCTCAGTGCTCTCCTTTTTTTGGGATCATGGTGACAGGGAGTTGATCCGTGTATAAGACAAAATTTGATGTCGTCGTACCAGGAACTAACAAGGTTTTGTGCACAATAGATTTGATTTTGATAGTGTTGATCTAGATTTGACATATTAGTTTCATTTTGCTGTCCTATAGCTGATTCGACGACCAACTTGCATAAACCTTGGCCTCTTACAATTTGTGCTGGGGTGATTTCTATGTCATATTCTTGTAAGGATGTGACCCAGTTTGCCCTTTTTTCGCCTAGTTCTTTCTGTACTAACAAATTTCAGACAGCCAGGTAAGGGACAATGATTTTCATCCTAGATTTCAACAGATAAGATCGGAAGCGTTTTACTACTTTAAAAATAGCATAAGATTGTTGATCTACTGTCGGGTAATTAAGTTCTTCCCCCTTGAAGGCTGAGCTCATAAAGGCAATTGGGACGTCGTTGTTTTCAACTTTCTTTTGAGTTAGGACATCAGCGTAATATCGATCAGAGGCAAACGTGTATAGGGTGAAGTCTCGTGAAAAATCAGGGCTCATTAGAGAAGGAGCATCTATTATGGCCTTTTTTATTAAATCGAAAGCCTGACTTTCTAAAGGTCCTTAATGGTACTGTACATCCTTTTTTATTAAGTTTTGTAATGGTCTTACCATTTCTAAAAATATGGGGATGAATATCCTAACAAAGTTTATCTGTCCTAAGAAAGATTGCATGGACTTTTTTGACGAGGGAAGGGGGAGTTTTGAAATGACTTGGGTCCTTTCAGGGTCGATAATCATCCCTTCATTCAATACAATGAATTCGAGGAGCTTACCTTGTTCTACTGCGAAGACAGATTTTTTAGGATTTAAAGAAATGTCGTACTTACGACACCGTTGTAGAACAGATCTTAAATGAGCTAGATGATCTTCTTTATTTTTTGAGAAGATAGTGACGTCATCCAGGTAAACTACTACATATTGATTGATTAAGCCGCGGAAAGCGATATCCATCGCTCTGTGAAAAGTGGCACCGATGTTTATGAGTCCAAAGGGCATCTTTCTATAAGCGTAGGTGCCCCATGGGGTACAGAAAGTAGTTTGAGCTGGTCTGAGGGAGATATAAGGACTTGGTTATACCCGGTAAAACCATCCAACAAGGATAATATTTCCGAGCTAGATACTTGTTGAAGGATCTGCTCCATGGGAGGGACAGGGTAGTTGTCTTTATCAGACGCTCGATTAAGATTTTGAAAATTGACACATAGTCGGATTTCACCCCTCTTCTTTCTAACAGGGACAAGATTAGAAACCCATTGTGTGTGCATTACTGGGAAGATTATTTTAGCGTTTAGGAGTTTGTTTAATTCCTTCTTGACCGTTGCATCATGTTTTGGTTTCATCTTCCTTAACTTTTGTTGAAAAGGTTGGGTCTGCGGTTTCATGGGAATAATGTGTTGTATGATGTTAGGATCAAAGGTTTTTAAGTTGTCATACGTCTAGGAAAGAACATATTTGAATTCCTTAAACAACTTAATAAATGCTACATTTTCTTGCTCATAACACCCCAACCCTAAATTGATGCACCGTGGGTTATCTTTAGTTCCCAAATTTACTTTTTCATGTGTCAAAGAGGAACTATTAGTTTTACAATTCACTGATTTTCTGAACTTATCATGAAGATCACAAAATTTTTCTAACCTAACCACAGATTTCGGGATAGAGTTTACCATGTTTGATGCAGATTCCGGAGATCTTGGATTTGGTATTACCGTAAAGTCACGAAGATTTTCGTCATGGGTACCTTCATCGATCACTGTGCCATAGAAAATTTCCTCCATATGTAGAAAACTTATGATCTGTTGATCATCATCGAAGAATCTCCAATTCGTGGTGTTGTCTGGGATGGACGGTCTGAACAAATGTTCGACGGAAAAGGCATTCATAGATAGGCCTTCTGCAGGAAAAAGTTTTGAAGCGACGTTAGCTAACAAATCAGCTTCAGAATTATTCAATCTAGGAATAGAATTTATGTTAAATGTGGAAAACTTGTTCATCAAATTCCATACCTCAGTCTGATAGATTTTTAGGTGTGGAGATAAACAGTGGATAGAATTTTTTACCTGTCTAACCACTATTTCCGAATCACCAAAAACAGTCAAATTCTGAATATTTAAATCTAGTTCTTTTCTGATACCTTGCAGGAGTGCCTCATATTCAGCCGTGTTGTTTGTACATTCGAATTCTAACCGACAAACAATCAAATTCTTGTTACCTGCTGGACCGATGAGCATGCACCCTGCGCCAACTCCTTCCTTAGATTTTGACTGATCAAAGTAAATAGACCATATTTGATTTTCTTCAGATGCATGTGACCACTGAGAGAAGGTTGTGGATTGTGTGCATGTCATAATTTCAGGTTGTTGTTCCGGGTCAGTGATGGTAGAAGTTTCGGCCATGAAATTTCTGAAAAAATTGTCCATCCTCTGTATTTCAGGTGAATTGGCAGAAGCGGTGAATGGTTCATTGGGATCATTTAAATCAGTTACCGTGAACATAAGATAACATTCACGATTTACCTTGATTCTATTAGTCTTTCCATTCTCAGGTAGCCACAAGTGAGACCAATCTGTTGCAAAATAGCCATGTAATTTTTCTGACCAATCTCTACTTAAAAACAAACCATATACTTCTGGGATATCTACAACAATGATGTCAATCACTTGATGGACTTTAGGATTAGATGACAATCTTATAAGCACATTTTTTAATTCGCCTATCACTTTAACACTAGTTCGATCAAGATGGATAATTTTCAAGCTGGACGGTTGAACTTTGGCATTAATATTTTGACAGATAGACTAAGGCATTATGTTAGATGACGCACCTGAATCTACCATACAGTTATGCACGTTCCTATTGAAAATTTCAAAAGTCAACAAAAATGGAGGGACATTTCTGCGAGTATTAACTGTAGAAGTTTGTTGTTTTTTAATCACAGCCTCTGAAACTGGTTTATCTACATTTGTTACACTATTTACAGGAAGCTCTCTTTTATCATGAGGCTCGGATGTAATTTTGGCGGAGGCCTTCTGAGGAATTTTGGAGCTGTTTTGAACACCTTTGTTGTTGTTCGGATTGTTATTTGTGTTGTTCTCTGCAATATTCTACAACATCTTTTGAAAAAGAAAAGACAATTTTAATAATTCGTAAACAAAAATGTTAGCCCTAAGCTTTTTTAGATCTTCAATCAAATCATAATCTAAACTTGGGTTTGCTGAATTCTATTTAGTCTCAATTGATTTAGACTATTTTGGAGGCACAGTAGTCGCAATTTCAGAAGAAGGCTTATTTTTTGTCTTCCTCCCGGTATTGTAAGGATGGACTGTTTCGAAATTAGCTTGAAAAATGCTATCCGAAAAATGTCCAAAAATGTTCAGAGAGGATTCATATTCTTATACTGTCTCTTGTTCAGCTACTTCTTCGGGAATCTCGGGAGGAATCAAGTTAACGTGTGCTTCTAGGATCGTTTGAATAGAAAATTGTAGGCTTTCTAGATCTAGGCCTTCAGAATTTGAGTTAGATCGGTTTGTGGGAAAAGGCTTCCTAAAAGGGGGTTTGTAAGGCCCTTTTCTCGTAGAGGCTTCTTCAGCTGACCTTTTCAAATCTATAACTTGATTAGATAACTTCTGAATGATTTTCTATTTTTCTAGATCCGAACTCTCAGGTTGAGCATTATTTTGGGGAGGTATAGGAAGGATTTCGATTTTCTTCTTGGATGATGAACTGGTATCTATCTTGTTGCCGGTATTGTCTTTTAAGCTGAGAATATCTTTCTCGATTTGACTTGCCTCTTCGAAGGATTCTAACAATGTGGCTTTCTTGGACCTCTTTACCCAAATGATTATGTTTTGATGTAAGACTTTTGTGTAGTATGCGACAATAAGATTTTCGGCAGGCATCGAATCCGTGGGGATTCGATTCTTTAGTGTCAGGAACCTTTGATTAAAGTCTTTTATCTTTTCTTTGGGGTTCATTTTTAAACTATAAAGCTCCATGACTAGAACTTCAGGAGACTTGTCGTCTCCGAACTTTTCAAGGAAACAGGACTCGAATTTCTCCCATGACATGATGGTGTGGGGCTGTTGGGCAAAGTACTAGGTAGAGGCATTTCCTTCAAAGGTGTAGGGAAACAACCTGCACACTATGTCTTCATGCTCAACACTACGGAGCCTAATGGATAGCATAAAAATTTTGATGTGATCTTCAACGATCTGTTTGGAGTCTGGGTTAAATTTAGGGAGCCATTTCTCTGGGTGTTTAGGTAAAGGATGTTGGGGCCCATGTATGGCCATTGCAACTTGGTCGAGCCAGGGTCTAGCGAGATTGTTCGAATTGGCCATAGGTTTGGGTGGTGTCAAAGGATGAGATGAGGAACTGCCTTTGTCCGAGGAGTCTTCTCCAGAAGAAGAAGGAGATGAAGGGGGTGGTGATGGTGGAATACCAGATCCTCCTACTGCAAGAGTGAGGATATGATCTGGATCCATAGGGATTGAGGTAAGTTTAGTACCTTCAAGTTGCTCTCTGATATCAGAGAAGTCTAATGGTTGGTTCAAAGGTCGACTTGGTTGTTTGATACGGGCTAAGGTAGTGTGCGTTCTTATGAGGGATTGACGAAAATCTCTTGTATGTCGGGACCTGGGGGATTCGGAGTTACTACTTCAGCTGTGATCCGTAGATCTTCGTTTGATGTGGTTGTTGTTTGAGGGACAATGTTGTCATCTGAACGACTTCTAGTTACTATAGGTGAGAGGGTAGGTGGGGAAGGAGTCTTGCATCCTCCTCGTGCCATTAATAGTTTTCAAACCCTCCTTCTAGCGCCATTTGTTGACTGGCGAAATTGACTGCTCATCAACTGGAGGAGTGAATCCAGTCCGGGGTTGTCTAATTAACCCAAGCCATTTGGATTAATTCACTCCGACGGGTTTTGCGGCTCTGTTGGTCGATCTAAGTCCTGAAGAAAGCGAAAAAAGGTTGGTTTTTGTATCCATCCAGATGCCTTTTGACAAATGTAACACTTCCAACATAAGGCATGAGCATCTTTAAAATGGGTAGGCCAGTAATAACCTGCTCTTAATACTTTATGGGCAGTGGTGTCTCCACCGAAATGCCCACCAGCTTCCCCAACATGTAACTCTAATAAGACTTTTTCTGCTTCATCTTTTTCAAGACAGCGCATTAGTATTCCATAAAAAAATTGGCAAAACAAAATACCATTAATCAGCTGAAAAGAAGAAGATTTTAATCTTAATTCTCTCCTTTTTGGGGGATCAAGGTGACAGGGAGTTGATCCGTGTATAAGACAAAATTTGATGTTGTCGTACCAGGAACTATCAAGGTTTTGTGCACATCAGATTTGATTTTGATATTGCTGATCTGGATTTGACATATTAGTTTCATTTTGTTGTCCTATAGCTGAATCGGCAACCAACTTGCATAAACCTTGGCCTCTTACAATTTATGCTGGGGTGATTTCTATGTCATATTCTTGTAAGGATGTGACCTAGTTTTCCCTTTTTTCGCCTAGTTCTTTATGTACTAACAAATTTCTGACAGTTAGGTAAGGGGCAACGATTTTCATCCTAGATTTAAACAGATAAGATCAGAAGTGTTTTACTGCTTTAAAAACACCATAATCTTGCTGATCTACTGTCGGGTAATTAAGTTCTGGCCCCTTGAAGGCTGAGCTCATAAAGGCAATTGGTACTTCATTGTTTTCAGCATTCTTTTGAGTTAGGACAGCAGCGTAAGATCGATCAGAGGCAAACGTGTAGAGGGTGAAGTCTCCTGAAAAATCAGGTTTCATTAGAGAAGGAGCGTCTATTATGGCCTTTTTTATTGAATCGGAAGCCTGACTTTCTAAAGGTCCCCAATGGTACTGTACATCCTTTTTTATTAAGTTTTGTAATGGTCTTACCATTTCCGAAAAGTTGGGGATGAATCTCCTAACAAAGTTTATCTGTCCTAAGAAATATTGCATGGTCTTTTTTGACGAGGGAGGGGGGAGTTTTGAAATGAATTGGGTCCTTTCAGGGTCGATAATCATCCCTTCATTCGATACAATGAATCCAAGGATCTTACCTTGTTTTACTGCGAAGACAAATTTTTTAGGATTTAAATAAATGTCATACTTACGACTTCGTTGTAGAACAGATGTTAAATGAGCTAGATGATCTTCTTTATTTTTTTAGAAGATAGTGACGTCATCCAGGTAAACTACTACAAGTTGATTGATTAAGCCACGGAAAGTGATATCCATCGCTCTCTAAAAAGTGGTACCGGCGTTTATGTGTCCAAAGGGCATCTTTCTATAAGCATAGGTGCCCCATGGGGTACAGAAAGTAGTTTGAGCTGGTCTGAGGGAGACATAAGGACTTGGTTATACCCGAAAAAACCATCCAACAAGGATAATCTTTCCGAGCCAGATACTTGTTGAAGGATCTGCTCCATGGGAGGTACAGGGTAGTTGTCTTTATCAGATGCTCGATTAAGATTTTGGAAATCAACACATAGTCGGATTTCACCACTCTTCTTTCTAACGATGACAAGATTAGAAACCCATTGTGTGTGCCTTACTGGGAAGATTATTTTAGCGTTCAGGAGTTTGTTTAATTCCTTCTTGACCGTTGGTTCGATTTTTGGGTACATCTTCCTTAACTTTTGTTGAAAAGGTTGGGTCTGAGGTTTCATGGGAATAATGTGTTGTATGATGTTAGGATCAAAGGTTTTTAGGTCGTCGTACGTCTAGGAAAAAACATCTTTGAATTCCTTAAACAACTTAATAAATGCTACATTTTCTTTCTCAGAACACCCCAACCCTAAATTGATGCACTGTGGGTTATCTTTAGTTCCAAAATTTTCCTTTTCATGTGTCAAAGAGGAACTATTCATTTTACAATTCACTGATTTTCTGAACTTATCGTGAAGATCATAAAAATTTTCTAACCTAACCACAGATTTCGGGATAGAGTTTACCATGTCTAATGCAGATTCTGGGGATCTAGGATCTGGTATTACCGTAAAGTCGTGAAGATTTTTGTCATGGGTACCTTCGTCGATCACTGCACACTGGAAAGTTTCTTCCATATGCAGAAAAATTATGTTATGTTGATCGTCATTGAAGACTCTCCAATTCGTGATGTTGTCTGGGACAGACGGTTTGAACAACAGTTCGATGGAAAATGCATTCAGATATAGGCCTTCTGCAGGAAAAATTTTTGAAGCAACGTTAGCTAACAAATCAGCTTCAAAATTATTCAATCTTAACTGAGAGATTATCAAAAGGTATGATGTTATGTTGTCATCATCATTCATTTTCATGTCACAGAGCTCATTATTCATACTCATTACTTGTCCAATGTTTCTGACTGATAAGTAGGGTATCAGTCATAAAAATTGGACAAGTAGGGTATCAATTGGTCTTTTATAGAGTCCATTATGATACTCATAGCATTGATGTCATTGTCCTTGAATTTTTCCATAACTACAATGTTTTGAGGTTCCTTCTCTTTTTCTCCTTCAACTTGTTGTTCCTTGATCTTGTTGTTCACAATATCCAATACTTTATTCTTGGTAAGGATGAGGTCAACCCTTGTCTTCCATGATCTGAAGTTAGAAGACCCTTCTAAATTGTTTTATGGCTTCATAGAATAAGTCATGACTTCTTTGACTCGGTCAACCTTTGACTTTCACTTGGTCAACCTTTGAATTTGACAAAAAACTCAAACTTGGTGTCTGAGCTTGCTGAGAGTCCCAGTAGGTGTGCTAAGTTAGGTCACACTAGGCTATCCATAAATTAGGTCAATCTCTTCACTTAAGGTGACTCAAAAAGAGGGTTAGGGTTTCATTGATGTGGCAAAAAAATTGACTGCAACTACAACTATAAAAGAGAAAATCCTCCCAATCTATATTCCAGTGGTTAGACTATCTGAAGATAGTGTGGGCCCATAACCTGTTAGAAAAATAGGAGTGCTCGTTTCACCATAGAAAATATATCAATATTGTCACCCAACCATTGGCTGAAGACACCCTCGAGATCCTTAACCTTGACGGAGAGAATAATTCCAGAAGCAACCCTAGAACCAATAGCCAATCAATGTAGCGTACCTCTCTCCAGAACTAGCGCACAATGATGGGTGTTCTATATGCACTAAAAACACACTAAAAACCCTTAATTAAATTTTTAACCCAGGGTAAGTAAACTTAGAGTTGTAGAAAAATGTATGCCAAGGTAGAAGGGCTGGTAGTATTATAGTCTAACTTAAGGAAGTGGCTATCTAAAGGATAGTCTATTCAAGAAGAGACTACCAATGAGCAAACCCTACCAGCTCTTTTGTTCTTGAAATTGACATCAACACTGCCTTTTAGCTTCTTTCCTGTAGGTTTCTTAACAGTTTTAGTGCAATCCTTTGGATGTGTAATAGGTCGAATGTCCTATTGAATGACATTAGGGTAGCTCGAGGGTTCATTATTATGGGAAAAATCACAAGCCTGGAAAGGTGGGGAAGAGGTCGTAGGGTTCACAAGGGTTTCCACAATGACTGGCTTATCTACCTGTCCGTACTCATGGTTGCCAAAACCATTTCATGTAATGAACGCATCCCAACAATCATTTTGTGACTGTAACTGGTGCATTAGGATGATTTTAATGAGGCCATGATGAAATAGACTTGAATCTGACCTCTGTTTCCTAAGTCGTTTACCCATTTTATACAGACTTATGAGCAGGTAGTAAGGCATATTCAATGGAAAACCAATAAAAATCATAAGCAGGCGTAGATAATATAGGAAAACAAATCCGAATCATCCCTCACATGTGATGAATTGCTTCACTACAGCAAGTAAATCATGCCACCTAGGTTTCAAAAGATAAATTGGCATACCTCGATCACAGCTGGTTATTTTTTGTGAGGTAAACAGTAAAGTCCAAGGGACCTCCTCCACTTTCGCATTCTTGAGCCATTTTTGACCAACCGCTGGCAATCCCATGGCTTGTCTTAAGAACTCTTCTGTTACTTCCAATTGCACATCACTGATCTTTTCCCTACATCCATCAAATTTTAAGGCAAACTCTTGGGCGACTTGAAGGTTAAAATCCTGAAATTTTTCGATGAACAAATGCCAACCATTCCTTTCCAAATCTTCCCTAGCATTATCATATGAGAGCAGGTTCTAGACGCCTTTCGGTGCGACCTTTACCATTGGATCCATGCCAAATGGATGGTTAATTAACACAGAACACATAGGTAGGGTTTGCAAAAATGCAACAGAGCCATAGCCCCGAGCCTTATCAATACATGCTGTGATGATTCAAACGGTGGGAAAAGTGTTAATCACAAAGCGTGTGAGAAAATTCGTGAAGCCCGAGACCATGCTAAGGAGTAATGGCATCATGTACATCATATGCCACCTTGGCATTGGGTACATGCTAGGACCAGAGTACTCTGAAAACATAGTGCGTGCATCATAGTTTGATTGCAAAGTTAGGTAGGTTTACAAAAATTGAATAGTTCAAAGTTTCATGAAAGAAATATGATCAAAAATCAATCAAAATCCATACAAAAAAAATCAAATATCAATTGATGGGGGTCCTTCATTCATACAACCATAAATCTCTTAGGCATGCTTAGAATCGAAAGGGTCACAAACAAGGAGAGCAACAAGCTCATAGCAAGAAACCATAATTTTGTAATAAACCATATGCTTTTAATGAAATTTTAAGACAAAATAGTAACGATAGTTGCAAGTTTTCATGCATTCAGTCGTGAAAATGAAGCACAAATAGATGATAGGTAAAATGCGACAATTTACAACTTTCGTTTAGAGAAATGCTTATGAAGAGTAATAAAATTTCATAGACCCTGTGTAGGCAACTTATAAAAATAATAATCACATAATTGCTGCCAACATGACCATGATCCCTATTTTCAAAACTATAAAACCTAACATACGACCTGACGTCACACAAAAAATGCACTTGTTTGTATTCAAACAAATCCAGTAGTAGCAACATCACTCAAAGATAAGTCGAAGGTGTGTGGGATGATCATCTCTCTTTCGAGATCATGATGCTAAATCATCAAGATAAGCCTCGACTATGTGTTTGAGATCTTGGAAATCAAAAGACATGGCCCACTGAAAGGCGTCTCCAACATTTTTGAGGCCAAAAGGCATCTTTCGATAAGCAAATGTACCCCACTGACAGATAAAAGTTGTTTTATGCTAGTTTTTGGGCTTAATATGTATCTGATTGTATCTTGAAAAACCAGCCATGACAGAAAAGACCTCATATCATGTGCATTCATCAATGATATGGTCAATGAATGGGGTGGGGAAATTATCCTTTGGATAGGCCTTATTCATATCATACATGAATTTTTCCCTGCTTTTTGGTAACCGGGACGGGATTTGACACCTATTGAGTCAACTGGATAGGGTAGATGAAACCATCTTTGAGTAGTTTCTCTACTTCAACTTTAATGGTTGCTGCTTTCCAAGGATTGACCAGATGAAGCTTCTGTCGAACCGGCTTAGCATCAGGATAAGTTGTGATTTCATGTTTGACAATTCTTGGATCGATGTCTAGCATTTCCTCGTAAGATGAGGCGAAAACGTCCTGGAATTGTTTAAATAAATCTGCATAGATTTGAATCTCCTCAGGGGAGAAGTCTGCTCCAATGAAGACATTCTCCACGATGCTAGGGGTTCTGGAGATATCTATATGTATCATTTTAGCGATGGTTTCCATATTACCCTCGGCATAAACTGTGTGTGTAGCCAGAGGATTAATAGGACAAGACCTATCTCTAGTCATAGTCAACATAAATTCTCCTGCCTCTATTCTTCCTAACTCCGGGAGGAAATAAGATCTATGATGGAGATCATCCCAGGGTCTATCCGGACTAGTCAATGCCTCTAGAATCGCCTTGTTAGAGGGAAACACCAATTCTAAGGAATCAGTGGTGGTAATTCAACCTTGAGCCCAAGAAGGCTTGAGAACTAGATCTAACTCTGGCGCAGGAGTCAGATCGGGGTCAATTGATGCTTGTTGGACAATAGATTACACAAATTCTGTCGTGGAAAAGGGCATGGAAATGTAATGATACCCTGTCCTTTCCATCATAGCTGATGGGGAAGGAAGAATCCACATATCATTAAAGTATGTCATGCGGAACGACGATACTGAAAATATTTCAGCCTTAGGCTGGTCGGGGACAGTCGATATCATTTTGACATCGTCGGAAGGAGGTGGGTAATCGAAAGTACCCATGAGAGGAGGGAACAAACCAACCCCCACATTGATGACGTAGGGTTGTGGGTTATCAATCATAGAGACCGCGGATGCCCCCAATGAAGGGTTAGGCCTGGAAAAGGACAAATGATCAATGGTCACGATTCGGCCCTCGTGTGGAAACAACAAGAGCCAAAAAACTATGGAAACCACTGCTTGCATGGCATATGTCCAACTCCTTCTTAACAGGATGTTGTATTCAAGAGGAACATCGACGACTTCAACTTTGACACACACGGTCTTCCCTCCTAACTACACAGGGAAAGAAGGGATGATTTTAGGTGGTCTGAAAGAATGACCATCGAAAGTCATAAGAAGAGTAGGTGAAGGAGACAAAACGGGTTGGCCAATGGCCTTCCAACATGCCAACAACTTCACACATGTCGAGGCTCCCTCATCAACCACCATACGGATAATATTCCGAGTAAAATATTTCGTGGGGTGAGCCACTACTATCTAAAATGTGAGGTGGTATGGGAGTCGAGGCTTCAGGTCAGTTGTATCAAGCATGATAGTTCTTGTATTACATGTCTCAGCGGATCCTAAAGTGGCAAGAAGAACCTTTCTCTATGAAGGGAAGATCTGGAGGACCTCCAAAGGAAACATCGCGTAAGGGGCTTGTGACAAATCCTCCACCACAGAGTAATTTTGGGCAGCCCTCACATTTGGATTATGCGAAGCCTTTTTTATTGCCCATTTCAAGATGTGTGTCATTGTTTCACCCATCGTTCTCTCGATCTCGAGAGGAACAGACAGGTTCTTGGATTCTATACCCTTTTCAACAATACTTGGTGTTCCATAATCATGTTCCCTAGTAGCTATGTGGGATTCACCTTTCAACATATAGATATTCGAGGTCAAGGGATTACTAGATGACGAACGGGGTCCCTGACTACCCCCATCCATGTTCGCAAAGGCTTGAGTTAAATTTTTCCCATGAGGAAATGGGTTTGTTAACACTGTAGGTTGCTATTGTGCCAATAACTTTTGGGCCTCCGTGAGTCGAGAGAATAGGTGATTCGGGTGGTCTTCCACAAAAATATTGTAGGGATACTTTGACTTCTTTCTCTTTATGTTTCCCCTGCCAGCATTATTGGTGGGTTTATTATCCCCCTTAGTCGTCTTTCACTTTTTTTTCTTCACTTCAGCCTGCTAGTTTGCCTTCGGGTTTGTCGATTGTACACTATGTACATCCGACATCTGGGCAGGGGGAGAAGTCAAAATAGGAGTTGACCTAGCCACTGTCTACTGTATCGAAAATTGTTACAATTGGTTTGATAGTGGATCAATGGGCTTCGCTTGTGCTGAACCAACAATGTCGTCCGCATGTGGTCCATATTTATGTCTGTTCTTATCAAGAATAGACTGCGATGCTTCTAGAAAAACTTCATAAAGAAAACCAAACTAAGAGTAAATCATCTCTAGTTGTTGAGCTCTCATTATCTCCTCTTCCTCTGAAAAGACCCATGAGGTTGCTACGTCCTTGGATAGTTGGGTTACCAAAGACTTAAGGAACCATTCCAACAAGAATGTTGGTGGAACTGGTACCTTAATAAAACTCTTCCGATGCCGCCATTCTCATATGTGATCAGAGATATGGTCGGCCTTTTTATGCTCAAAGTTGTCCAGCAGTTCGAGTTCGATGTACCATTTCGCAACACTCCCGATAAGAGTGCATTGAAACAAATGCAACTAGATGGAGTTGTCTCTCAAAGAGTTAGACGAGCACCATAAGTGAAAGGTAGTCACAAGATCGCTTGGATTTTCATTAGGCTTTCCCTCAAACTTTGGAATGTCTGAGGGCAACTTGGTCGACATAGCAGGCCAACGTGGATCGTGACAGATTGGGTCATTCAATATTATTGACAAGTCTGGCAAATGCAACATTGCCAGAAATGATAGATTAGGTTGTTGAGTATGTACAGGAGGATAGGGGCATGGATTTTGGCTGGCACCATGTTACAAGGAAAATTTAGGTTGTTGGCCTAGGTTCTTGTAAAAACCATGGCCTACGCTAACATTCAAATACTGTGCTGGTTGAAAAGTCATTGGCTGACTCCCGTAATAGGACGTTGAGGGATGTGAAGGGATTTCTCCTAACGTTGTGTTCCAAAGGTTCTGGAAAGGGTTTCCCCCTGCCGATTCGATGGACATAGATACTGAGCCTTGTCTGAGGTTCCATAGACCATGGAAGGGGTTGCCCTCGGTCGACATTCCTGATGAGGGAACTGATCCCTGCCACAGATTCCAAGGTCCTTGAGAAGTGTGTGCCCCCTGTGTAGGAATAGTACCCTATGCAGGATTTTATGATCCAAGACCAAGGTTACCCCTGGTCGAGATGGAAGCTGATGAGAATGCGTTGTTACCAAATGTGCTGAACAAAGAGAATGACAAAGAACCCACTAGTGTGGTATTGGAAGAAGGTCCTTGACTACCTACTTCAAACAAGCTGTGGTTCATGTTTGTCTAGGCGGGCTGCTGAGAAGCACTGTGAAGCGAAGAGGACAACAGAGGTATATGAGCCCCACCGTAAGGGAAAGTGTTATAGGGGGCTGAGGTGCCCCCCATGGACCCTTGCACAAGAGAGTTTGATCTCCTTGCCCCCAAACCCATGGTCTGTAGGGTGGAGTAGGTGAGGACCAAGTTCGTGTCAAATTTGGGCATCCCGTATGAAAACAAATAGCCTATCACACTCTGCGTAAATGGTGCAGTGATCGTCGTCATGGATGGAATTGGACCACTGGCTGAGGTAGAGGCAATCGAGACCATAGTGGCTCGGACTTGTGAAGGTGACTTAGGAGGTAGAACACCTCCAGTTGTGATAGTTGTAGAGGGAGTATGAGGACTCCCTAAGGAAGTAGTAGCATTTGCTTCCATCGTTTCTTGTAAGACTAGTCGGTGCTCGTGATGCATTACCCTTGGGGGGAAAGATGTATCAAGAGTGGTGCCAACAAGTCAATGATCAGAGGTTTATATGGACCGAGATATTCTACTCCAAGTTCAAAGATGGTCGGTTCCTCTGGAAACAAATGTTCTCCTCTCGGATATGGCTCGGGTATAGTTTCGTGTGGCCCGGTTACCTCAAAATCCCCTTGTTGGTCTAGTCTTTGCCTTCACGGTGGCGATGGTGGCTCCAAGATGACCAGTGGCAGGCCCAAAAGCCTTCACGACCGACAAAGCTCTTGATCTTCCACTGTGTGAGAAGATCAACGACACACTAAGGATTTTCTAACACTGAAGACCAAACATAGAGTAGAAAAATCTCCTATGAGATATAGCAAGAAAACCACTATGACTAGTTGGAAGAACAATTACACGAGCCAACACTAGAGAAACTTACTGGTGCAAGTGAAAATCGAACACAGAAGCACCCTCCAGGTATAATCTGAAAAGCGTGGCCCAATTGTTTCCCTAGGTACCGCGGTATACCCTCATAGTCACATGTGTAAGTCCCTAATATATAGTCAACTAGGTTTCCATCTTGTGAACAACTACTAGGTGGGTACAGTCAACAGTTGGGTGGACCACAATGAGCAGGGTATCAAGCCCGAAACCTATCGAGGGTATCGAAATAAAGTGTTCCGGAAAATTACTGAGGACCTCGAACTAATTCGAGACCCACGAAGCTCCATGGCAAATGCGATCAACGTAATCCCAAGATAAGTCCTATATATGTGTTCCACCGCTACGATTGGTCCGGATTTGTAGGGGTTATCTTTGCTACCTTTTCGCATGCAACCTTGTGTTTAGCCCCTGTGTTAGAGGGGGGTCCCGGATAATTTCCACGTTAGTGGACTTCTACACTCCCTAGCATAGACTCGTATGTTTGTTTTATAGCCTTGAAGAGTTTCCTCTCCAACCTAAATCAAGGATCTAGCCTAATCTAGTTGATGGACCCTACAAACGTGAAAGTCTGATTAATTTTGAGTGGTTTATCTTAAGTCAAAGGAAAGGAAATGAAACTCGTGGTGTTTCTAAAGAGATGAAAGAGAAGAACAAATGATGGAAACAAAATTACTTCTTCTTCAACAAACAAATATTTGCAAATTGAACACTCTTTAACCAACTTTTCTAACTAACTTTTCTTTCTAAGATCTTTTAAAAGAAAAAATCAAAACTAAATTTCGCTCGACTACGAGCTACTTAAATTCCTAAGTATTTAGTAAATAACTTAAGAAAACACTCTTCTTCCTGACAAGTAAAGACAACTAACCTAACTACTTAACCAAACAAGAAACTGGAATCTTTTTTTTTGTCTTATGCTTCAAAATAAGAAATTTGAAAATGAATTTTTTTCTTTTCTTCTAAAGCAAGCAAAAAGGAAATGTAAAGACAAGACAAGACCCGAGAAACTAACTTCAGGTCTATTGTGGATCGTAGGGAGTCACTGAAAGAACCAACTAAGGCTAAACAAAAAAGACTCACAGACTCATAAAAAAAACCCTTTCAAAAAAACATAAGCAATCTTAAAAGATAAATAAACTGGCGTCAAACCTAGGCTTAAAGACTATAACTACAGAGACCAGGGCTAGATCAAGAAACCCCTGAGAATTCAAAATTCAATAAGGGAAGGGGATGAATACCTCTCCTTAATAAAAGGCTTCCTAACACAGGTACACAATTAAGTCTTAATAATATTGCGTATGTACGCGGGCTATCCAAAATTATGGCGCGTATGTACGTGAGAAGACCCACTACAGGTCGCGTACACCTCTGTAACTCCTCAAAAAAACGAAAACTAATAGTCAAATATAATAAGGTAGGGAGTACTGGCATGGTAGACTAGGATTCCTTAAAGACACGGTAACTTATAGAGAACTCAAAGAGGTAAATGAACCAAATAAAACACCCAAAAAGATCCCCTAAAAACCCTAGAGGATCCCCAGTACGGTCACCAATTTTGTTATAGTGGGAAAACCCCCCTATGGACTACACTAGGGTTCTAAAGTGAAAGCAGATCTAACCATCTAAAGTCTGCTACTTTTAACAACTATCCCGAAAACACCCCACATTCATGCATAAAGTAAAAAGTATATGAATCTGATAGTCTTACCTTAAACTCTGTGTCCGATGTCGATGCCTATGCGTTTGGTCACTTCTTGACTGCGAGTCTCCTCCCAAGGATGACCTACATTCACTAAAAGAAAAACAAGAAACTACAAGCATGCAGTCTATATATGAATTAATGGGTTAGATGACATAACAAAATGTAAAGCAATCATCAAGATTAAACACATCATATGGTGGGACGAAAAAAGTACTTTTTTATATTAATCTCACAAAGTTACTTACAAAATGAGATCGACAAATTCTCCTCGAACCCGGTCCTGGGATCCTCTTCACCAAGCTCCAACTTCTTTCGCATATCCTTCTTCTCTCACACTTCTCTATAGAGAATGGGCATAGGCTTATGGATGAGGAAAAAGGGGCAAGAATAGGGAATTCTGGCTCAAAACTCACAATATGGTTGCAGATTCTTGGGGCAAGGGGGGAAAGTAAAATGGGAAGAGTTTCACTATTGCTATGTTTTTTCTTGGAATGAGACCCCAACACCTCCTTTTCTATGACAAAAATATGGTTATTCGGTTGGGTGACGGGCTATAGGCAGTCAATGGGTTAGGAAACCACCCAATAGCCTATAATCTCAACGAATCCCTTGCAAGTTTTTATTTTTTGCAAATTTTGTGGGTATACGCGGACCGTAATGGTGCATCTATCGTATGTACGTGGGAAGTAGTGGTGAAGCTAGCATACATACATGGGTAGTAGTGGTGCAAGGTGCATACATCTTCAAAAATTTGGTTTTTAAGAAGAGTTGTCCAGTATTGGCTTGGAAAAAATAGTAAGTAAGATGGCCTGATGTCAAGTATGCATGTATGGTGCAATTTAGGGTTATAACAGATATTCAACCAGATCCAACACACATCCAAGAATTGAAGCAGTTTCCACTACCTTCTTCATCTAGTGAGCTCAAAATCTTTCTGGGTGGCATCAATTTCTATCATAAGTTCATTCCCTATTTTTCCCAACTTGCTCGTCCTTTGCTTCAACTCTCAAATAGTTCTTCTACATTTATCTTGACTAAAGAAGAAACTAGTCACTTTGCTCAGCTCAAAGAAGCCCTCTGCTCATCCCCTGTCTTACACATGTCGTACCTCTCCCAACCCTTTGGGATTGAGTCTGATGCCTCACAATATGATATTGGTGTCATACTTAAACATGGAGGACACCCCATTTCTTACCACTTCGAAACCTTGTCTGAGGCAAAGAAAAATTATAGCACCTATGACAAGGAGTTTTATAGTCTGGTTCAATCCCTCATGCAATGGAGGCATTATTTGCAGGGTAAAGAAACAATTCTACATACAGACCACCACCCTTTTATTTTCATCAACTCTCAGTCTAAGATTCAGGAACAAAGGAACCTTAAATGGGCCTCCTATATTCAACAATTTTACTTGGTCAACAAATATAAGAAAGGCACTTCTAATAAGATGGTTGATTTGATAAGTTGGCCTCCCACTCCAGTTCACTCAATTCTAGAAGTGTGTTGTGATGCCTATGACACATGGAAGGATCAATATGCTACTAACCCTGACTTTCAATAGATTTGGATGGCATTGCAAACTCCCATAGTTATCAATAAGACCCCCTTCCTAGACTACACTATTCGGGATGGGTGGCTCTATAAGTTGAATTTGTTATGTGTTCCACACTTAGAGGACCACATCTTGCTCATTAGGGAGGCACATGCTTCAGCCTATGGGGGGCACTTCGGTATCACAAAGACCATCCAACATCTGCAATTCCATTTCCAATGGCCTTCCATGCGGCCTCAAGTTGAAAAATTTATCAGAGCCTGTGCATTATGCTCACAATCCAAGCCATCCAACCAGAAGCATGGATTATATCAACCACTACCTCTTCCTTCTCAGCCTTGGGAGTCAATCTCAATGGACTTCCTTAGTGGACTTCCAACAACCCAAAAGAAACATGATGCAATCTGGGTAGTGGTATGTCACTTCAGCAAAATGGCACTTTTCATCTCATGCACAAAGACTACTACAACAACACAAACAACAAAAATCTACTTCTGACATGTCTAGCCCCATTTTATCCTCCTAAACACTATCATCTCAGAAAAATATTCTCACTTCCTCAACACATTTTGGAAGACAATATGGGCTATATTGGGGTGCCACCTCAAGTTTTCTACTGCATTCCATCCTCAAACAGATGGCCAAATAGAGGTTGTCAACAGGGTCTTGGTTCATGCTCTCCGAACTCACTTTGGGCGTAATAAACAATGGGACAATTACTTGCACATTCTACAGGATAGCTACAACAAGGAAACACATTCTTATATAGGTTTTTCACCTTTTGAATTATTCTTGGGCTTCTAACCAGCATCTCCAACCGAGATCCCACTCACTTAGGCTCCTCAAGGTACATTCCATCAACAACAGGAACAACTCTCAGCACAACGATTTCTCCAACAAATTGCATTGTTGGCCCTTAACCAAGTTTTGGGAGAACTTTGGTTGTGTTTGACCATTTTTTGGGACTTCGATAGGCTGGTCGAAGATGGAGCACCCACGCGAAGTGGAGATCGCAAGATCTCGCCCTTTTTTCGGGATTTTTGGGTTTTAGGGTTTATGTAATGGGTGTGAGATGTTGGCCCATGGGTCTTACCCATGTTTAGGCCCTTTTTGTAATGTATAAATAAGTATTCAGGCAATGTAAAAGAGCGATTTCGATCTAGGTGATCGTAGTGATATTTGACTTAGTGCATGGATGTGTTAAGGCTTGCAGAGCTAAGTGCAAGCGTTTTGTAAGTTCTTTGTGTGCAGACTGTGTAAGGCTTCGTTCTTCAACCTAACTCGGGGAAGGAGAATCTAGTGAGGTGCATGCAGATCTCATGTTCTATGTGGAGTTGGCTTTGTGGATTTGTGCATGTAAGAAGATTGGAAGAAGCTAATAAACAAGAAGAAGAGTTGGTGGACATAGCCCCACATTGGGGTGAGCCACGTATATCCTGTGTTGATGTGCTTTTTGCTATGTTGTTCATGTTTTTTTATGTATTTAATTGCTTAATCTATAATTCTTGATGTAATATAGATAGATTTGTGAATGCTTAGTTCTTATGATGTGAAAGAATGTTAGATATGCTATAATGGTATGTGCTAATGATTATATATGCTTGATATCACACTGATATGTAATTAGGGTTTTAACCTGGGATATGAATAAGAGTTAAATAATAATGAATGTTATTTGCTAAGTGTTGTGTTAAAGTGTTGTAATCACATATCTGTGTCCCATCTAGGTTATAGACACTTGACACTTACAACCCCCCCTGCCTCTACCTCGGGTGAGACTTCATCTACTTCGCAGGTGTTTCCAAAAGGGTTGATAGTTAGGGTTTTGTTGGTGCGTTGTGTTAGCGTTGAACCCTGGGTCTTCCCATGTGCCAATAAATGGTTTCGTTAATGGGACGTGAAACTATGATTGTTGGGAACTGAGGAAAAGATAAATCTTTGTGCATAGATCTGTTACTATAGTGCATAGTATTATACTTGAATTATGAAGCTCTGTGCTAAGAAGAGAAGTCTGATCTAAAGAAAAGAGGTAATATCTTAAATCTTTGTGCACTGATAAAGGTAATATAAGTGGAAATTTTTTCTTTGAAAGTATGGATCTAGGTATGTTTGCTAGATTTAGTCCTAGTCTGAAAAATAGGGCACAGCTAGAAGAAAGAATATTTTATCCGAATATATTTGATAGAAATTGTGAAAGATATGTTATTCCTATGCATAGAAAAAAAAATTGTACTAGCAATTGGATGCAGGACCATAGAAAGAATTTATTGTAGATCCATCACTATGATCCCAGTGCGTAGTATAGAAAAAGTTGGGGATCGTTTAAGAGAAAGAGAGGATTGACATTATGTTATAGTTGCAGAAGACCGAGACATCTTGCTAAGGAATGCCCTAGTATAGGTCCTATTTGTCTCTGTTGTAAAGTTGTTGATCATGAAGTTTTGGATTCCCTAGAATGATTTCTAAAGTTTAAAAGATGAACATGAGACAAGAAAACCCTGAAGAATGTCAAGAAACTAAGGATATGCTAGAAAACTGGAACAAATTAGAGGCTATGTTGTTACAATTGAAATAAACCCTAAACGATCATAGAGACATCAGCTTGTCAGATATCTTAAAATAAAAGCAGTGCATCGAAACAAGAATAGGAGACTTCGACATAGACTGTGTTTTGGATGAGGAAACACATGTGAATATTATGCTAGAAAGTACTTGGGAAATTTTGGGAAACCCTACTATGATTCCCTCATTAGGAAAGATAAGATTGTTTAAAGGAAAGATGATAACCCTATGTGGAAGAGTTACTAATGTACCTATGATTTCTCCTGGAAAATCGACAGAGGAAGAATTTGAAGTCATTAAGTTCATTGAGAACAACGCCCCTTTTGCGCTTTTGTTAGGAAAACACTGGATTGAAAAGGATCAGATCCAAAGGAAAGAAGAAGAGGAAGCCATAGAATAGAAAAAGAAAGAATTAAGGGACTTAATAGCCTAAAAAATAGAACGACTAAGAGAAGAACACGAGGACAATTTGAAGCAACTGAGGGCCAGAGACATAGATGTTGAAGTTGAAAGAACACAAGAAGGCTTAAGGAACCTATCCATGTAGGAGAGCAGAGCACCTACCCCAGAAGAAGAAGTAAGAGAAGAGGTACTATGCTCAAACCTGTCAAAATACCCTCAGCAGTGTAGAGTCCCTTTACTAGGAGAAAATAGGAATACGAATGGAAAGAGGAATCCAGAGAATCAGATCACAGGAAAGAAGGCCAAAAATCTTAGTAAGAAGAAAACAAGGTTAGAAATATTACAAGAATTCCAAAGAGGACTTCGCAGAAAGAAAGATTACAGAACTTGAACCTCGCCGGAATAGCATAACACAGACTAGCACTTCACCAAGGTGAAGCTATATGACCGTTGGAGGCGTCTTGATCATTAGAACGATGCTTGGGTACGGCTAGAAATGTAGTTATTTCCACAAATATTGCCATTGGACCGTTGGGACCGCGCCATAACTGATGGAATCATATTGATTGAGTCTTTTCAATTCGTTGGAGGAACCCATTACAACACTGTTTATTTAAGTCGTTGAAGGCCTCACCAGGGACACTTTTGAAAATTGTGATTACCTAACATAACAAAGAACTGATTTCTATCACGCTGTGCTTTTGAGACCTCGCCACTCATTTTCTTACCTTGAGCATTTGTTCACCTAACTAAGAATTTGACCATGAGTGTGTATGCCAGGCGAACATAGCGCGGTAGATAAGTTCATAGAAGAAATATTTATTGACCTTATGGCTGAGAAGGTCATGTCTGTAGGAGTACAGGCCTCATCGACAGGAGGATTGCAAGAATCCCCCTTGACTGGGCATCGATCTAGGCCATCCTGAACTATGACAGAGAAGAGAAGCAAGCACTGCGATGATATGGAAAATGCAAAGCAGATCTCGTCGGTCTTGCCCGACTACATCTATCCCTTGGTTGGCTCGGTTAGTCGTGACAGCATCTCAAGAAAATTTGAGTATACCCTCATCACTGCGTACCTCCTGAAAGGGATATGCGCAGTAGGACCACAGCTGGGACTGATCCCAGCTCTCGAGATCAGTAATTACAACCTGGCAGACAAGAATAATTATGTGATGCTCACACTGCATCACTATCTGATGAAAATGATTGGGAAGAAGCCAAAGATAGTTTCCCAGCCGTGGATCAAGGAGATCACAAGGTCCACCATATTGAATTTCATGAAAATCCCACACTTCGGCAGACATCAGGAGGTTAACGCATGTGTTAAAATCCTCCTATCGTGCTACCATGGAGGCTATTTGTGGTTGTATAGGTGAATCAATGTGGATCTGACGTTGATCCACCTTATCACCAGAATAAGCATGAAAGGACCAAATCCACACCACTTTTACCCAAGAAAGACATCAAATTTGTCCCTGGCATAACGAATCAAGGACACATATGGTGATGTAGAGAAGGGGAAGAGAGGCTATAAGGTAGCCTCCATCCAAGATGGTGCAATGTTCCTAGCTTGTCAATTGATTACTGATAAGTGTGTCAGGAAGAATAGACCAATGCAAGTCACGGGGTTTGTCGTCGACCTCGTAGGGAAGTGCATTGAAGGGATGCAAATGAACTAGGTGAGTTACATCATCAACGAGTTGGAGAAGGACTGTCGCGAAGCACAGGACCAAGGCTACGAGTTACACTTCAGTTGGTTACTCATTCTCATATCATTTTTCTCTTGGGATATGCTGGAGGGAGTGACATTCCCTGAAGTCGAGCCATCAGAACCCCTGGCTGCAAGGTTAACTACCCTGTGGTATTCGAGCGACATGGTGAAACAATGGAATTCAAATGTAGTGTTCCACACCTATTACTTATAGTTGAAAAGGGCCATTGAATCCTTCCCTCGCATGACGTCGAATACACTCCATAGGTTCAAGCCACTTGTGAAGTTATGCACAGACCGACACTTCATATACATCACTGCATGTGCAGACAAAAACAAGGAAGAGTTGTAGTCCTATTACAAACTGATAGAGGAATATATGGAGGAAATAACCAAGGAATGACCTACAAAATTCCTTGTACCAATGGAATAGACAGAGTTCTCTGACCCTAACATCATCAGCAGCCCTTTGGTCACCTGAAAAAAATATGATGGAGAGGGAAACAAGAAGAAGAAGAAGAAAAGGGAGGAAGTGCAGGAAATCGATAGTGAGGACAAGGACAACACATCGGAGGAAACTACGTCTGACTCACTTGCAGGAGGAGGAGGCAACAAAGTAAACCAAGAGGAGGAAGGGGACGAAGATAAGAAAGAAAAGGGCAAAGTGATACTGCCAAAGGATCCCCTACCAGAAGTCGAGACATCAAAGAAGAGGAAGGTTTCTCCGAAGAAACCCTCAACATGGAAGAAGTCACGAGCCAATAAGACACAATCATAGAATTTGCTCACAGTGGATGATATTGAACTCATCATCGCAAATGTAGCATATACTTTAGAGGATATCTTGTAGTGAAATGAAGAAAAGCAGGAGACGATGTATGACAAAATCTAGGCAGAGTTGAAAGGGGTACAACAAGCTCTATATTTGATCTACGCAGTGTCTACTATGCCATCGTCAGTATCAGAAGCTGCAGAATTGGGGGATGAACCCATCCAACTGCAAAGGATAGCATGCTATAGAGGATAGCCTTCGTCGAGTACAAGAGGAAAAAGAGCAATCCACAGAGGCATTCAAATAAGCAAAGGATGAAGTCCTAGAGCAACTTCGGGTTGCGCAACAAGAGAAAGATGATTTCTGAGTGAATTTTGAAGCACACAGAGAGGAGATCCAGGGAGAAAAAGACCAACTTCTCATAGAGCATATTGGGGTTAGAGAAATAGTAAATAGAGAACTTCTCTCTGTAACGAGCCTCGCCCAGATGGAAGATGAAACAACTAAGAGCCAAGTGGGGAAGCTCGTTGAAGCTATTCAACGGCTTTAAGCAAGAATATCCAAGTTAGAAGTGCAAGCAATGCCGAACAATCTACAGGAAGTGAAGGATAAGAGAGAGGAAACTGCCAGGAGTGTAGTCTAAAGAATCAAAGCGTTGTCCTCAGAATGAAAACAAATTAGTGACCGCAGTAAGAAGACCTATGAGTGCCTTGCAGAAGACCCAGAGCTGAGGATATTGGAGGCATAGCTCCAGGAGGCGAAGAAACATGCATCAATTGTGCAAGCATAGCCGAAGCAGCTTACAACGGTAGAAAATATGAAGAGATCATAAGAGTAGAGCGCAATTCAGCAACAGGTAACTTCCATCCAAAGTAAAGTGATGGAGGTGACACAATGACTCTAGTCGGTGCAGGTTGAAGCCTTCACCCTCTTTGAAGAGATCTAGGTATAAGGATCACAGCTGGAATAGGTGGTCACAACAGTGGAACAATGCTTAGAAGGGCCTGTCACCGAGAAAGTCATTCAGGAGTTCACCGAGCAGGAGGCACTGGCAAAGAAGCAACTCGAGGCAGCTCGAGCTAAGTGTGAGGCCTTCGAAGTAGAGTTTACCAGATCATAGTGACTTGGGATGAGTCACGGGTGAGTGTTGGGGGCATATTGGCCCTCAACCAAGTTTTGGGAAAACTTTGGTCGTGTTTGACCATTTTTTGGGACTTCGACAGGCTGGTCGAAGATGGAGCACCCAGGTGAAGCAAATATCGTAGGATCTTTCCCTTTTCTCGGGTTTTTGGGTTTTGGGGTTTATGTAACGGGTATGGGATTTTGGCCCATGGGTCTTACCCATGTTTAGGCCCTTTTTGTAATGTATAAATAAGTATCCAGGCGATGTAAAAGGGGGATTTTGATCTATGTGATCGTAGTGATATTTGACTTAGTGCATGGATGTGTGAAGGCTTGCAGAGCTAAGTGCAAGGGTTTTGTAAATTCTTTGTGCATAGACTATGTAAGGATTCGTGATTTGACCTAATTCAAGGAAGGAGGTTCTGATGAGGTGCGTGAAGATCTCTTGTTCTATGCGGAGTTGGATTTGTGGCTATGTGCATGTAAGAAGATTGGAAGAAGCTAATAAAGAAGAAGAAGAGTTGGTGGGTGTAGCCCCACACTGGGGTGAACCACGTGTATCATGTGTCGATGTCCTTTGTGTTATGTTGTTCATGTTGTTTATGTATATAATTTCTTAATCTATTTTTCTTGATGTAATATAGATAGATCTATGAATTCTTAATGCTTATGATGTGAATGAATGTTAGATCTACTCTAATGTTATGTGCTAATGGTTGTGTTAACATGTTAAAGACTAATGATCTGTAATTAGGATTTTAACCTGGGATATGAATAAGAGTTAAAGACTAATGAATGTTATTTGCTAAGTGTTGTGTTAACATGTTGTAATCACATATGTGTGTCCCAACTAGGTTGTAGACACTTGAGTCCTGCAACCCTCCTGCCTCTACCTCGGGTGAGACTTCATTTGCTTCGCATGTGTTGCCGAAAGGGCCAGTAATTAGGGTTTTGTTAGTGTGTTGTGTTAGTGTTGAGACTTGGCTCTTCCCCTGTGCCAACAAATGGTTATGTTGTCGGGACGTGAAACTGTGATTGTTGGGAACTGACGAAAATAGAAAGCTCCATGCGTAGATATGTTACTATAGTGCGTAGTATTCTACTTGACTTGCGAAGCTCTGTGATAAGAAGAGAAGTCTAGTATGAAGAAAAGAGGTAAGATCTTAAATATTTGTGCTCTGATAAAGGTAAGATAAGTGGAAAATTTTTCTTAGAAAGTATGGATCTAGGTATGTTTTCTAGATGTAGTCCTAGTCTGAAAAATAGGGCACATCTAGAAGAAAGAAGATTTTATCTGAATAGATTTGATAGAAATCGTGAAAGATATGTTATTCCTATGCATAGAAAAAAAAATTGGACTAACAAGTGGATGCATGACCCTAGAAAGAATTTATTGCAGATCCATCACTATGATCTTAGTGCGTAGTATAGAAAAAGTTGGGGATCCTTTAAGATAAAGAGAGGAATGACATTATGTTATAGTTGCAGAAGACTGGGACATCTTGCTAAGGAATGCCCTGGTATAGGTCTTATTTGTCTCTGTTGTAAAGTTGTTGATCATGAAGTTTTGGATTGCCCTAGAATGATTGCTAAAGTTGAAAAGATGAACATGAGACAAGAAAACCTTGAACAAGGTCAAGAAACTAAGGATATGTTAGAAAACCAGAACGAATTAGAGGTTATGTTGTTACAGCTGAAAGAAACCCTAAACAATCATAGAGACATTATCTTGTTATAGATCTTAAAATAAAAGCATGCATCGAACACGAATAGGGGACTTTGACATAGACTGTGTTTTGGATGAGGAAACACATGTGAATCTTATGCTAGAAAGTACTTGGGAAATTTTTGGAAAGCCTGCTATGATTCCCTCACTAGGAAAGATAGGATTGTTTAAAGGAAAGATGATAACCCTATGTGGAAGAATTACTAATGTACCTATGATTTCTCCTGGAACATCAAGAGAGGAATAATTTGAAGTCATTAAGTTTGTTGAGAACAACGCCCCTTTTGCGCTTTTGTTAGGAAAACCCTGGATTGAAAAGGATCAGATCCAAAGGAAAGAAGAAGAGGAATCCATAAAATAAAAAAATAAAGAATTAAGGGAAATCATATCTAAGAAAATAGAATGACTAAGAGAAGAACATGAGGACAAGTCGATGGAACTGAGGGACAAAGACCTAGTTGTTGAAGTTGAAAGAACACAAGAAGGCTTAACGAACCTATCCATGCAGGAGAGAAAATCACCTACCCCAGAAGAAGAAGTAAGAGAAGAGGTACTACACTCAAACCCTTTAAAAGACCCTTAGCAGTGAGAAGTCCCTTTACTAGGAGAAAATAGGAATAAGAATGGAAAGAGGAATCCAGAGAATCAGATCACAGGAAAGAAGGCCATAAATCTTAGTAAGAAGAAAGAAAGGTTAGACAGATTGCAAGAAATTCTAGAGAGGACTTCGCAAAAAGAAGGCTTACAATACTTGAACCTCGTTGGAATAGCAGAACAATGCAAACTGGCACTTCACCAAGGCGAAGATATATAACCATTGGAGGTGTCCCGACCATTAGAACGACGCTCCAGAATGTCTAGAAACACAGTTATTTCCGGAAAGATCACCATTGGACCTTTGGGACCATGCCATAATGGATGGAATCGTATTGATTAAGGATTTTTGATCCGTTGGAGGAACCTGTTACGACACTGTTTATTTAAGTCGTCGAATGCCTCACCCGAGACACTCTTTCAAATTGTGATTACCTGAGCTAACATAGAAATGATTTCTATCACATTGTTCTTTTGAGACCTCGCCACCCATTTTCTTACCTTGAGCATATGTTCACCTAACCGATCATTTGACCATGAGTGTGTATGTCGGGAGAACGTAGCACAGTAGAGAAGTCTGTAGAAGAAATATTGATCAACCTTATGGTTGAGAAGGTCATGTCCGTAGGAGTACATGCCTCATTGATGGGAGGATTGCAAGCATCCCTCTCGACTGGACATCAATCTGGGCCATCCTAAACTGCGAAAAAGAAGAGAAGTAAGCATCACGACGATCTAGAAAATGCAGAGCAGATCTCGTCGTTCTTGCCTGACTACATCCCACCCTTGGCTGGCGTGGTTAGTCATGATAGTGTCCCGATAGACTTTGAGTATACCCTCATCACTGTGTACCTCCCGAAAGGGATACATGCAGTAGGACCACAACTGGGACTGATCCCATCTCTCAAGATCGGTGATTACAACCTGGGAGAAAAGAATAATTATGTGATGTTCAAACCACATCATGACATAATGAAAATGACTAGGAAGAAGACAAAGATAGTTCCCGAGCCGTGGATCAAGGAGATCACGAGGTCCACCATATTGAATTTCA
Organism: Picea engelmannii; assembly: GCA_009831015.1. Classification (NCBI taxonomy): domain Eukaryota; kingdom Viridiplantae; phylum Streptophyta; class Pinopsida; order Pinales; family Pinaceae; genus Picea; species Picea engelmannii. The sequence continues at coordinate 359,137 of ML788272.1, read as the reverse complement.
TGAAGATCCCATAGTTCGACAGACATCAGGAGTTTAATGCAGGCGTTAAACTCCTCTTATCGTGATAACATGGAGGCTATCTGTGGTCAGATAGGCACATCACTGTGGATCTAACGTTGATCCACTTAATCACCAGACTAATCATGCAAGGACCAGATTTGTACAAGTTCTACCCATGAAAGACATCAGATCAGTCCCTGGCACAACGAATCAAGGACACATATGGCAATGTAGAGAAGGGGAAGCGAGGCTACAAGGTAGCCTCCATCCAAGATGGCGCAGTGCGCCTAGCTTGTCTGTTGATTGTTGGTAATCTCGTTAGGAAGAATAGACCAATGCAAGTCATGGGGTTTGTCATCGAACTGGCAGGGAAGTGCATTGAAGGGATGCAAATGAACTGGGCAAGTTACCTCATCAATGAGTTGGAGAAGGACTACTGCAAAGCACATAACCAAGGCTACAAGCTCCACTTCAATTGGTTACTCATTCTCATAGTATTTCTCTCTTGGGAGATGCCGGAGGGAGAAACATTCCCTTAAGTCAAGCCATCAAAACCCTTGGATGCAAGGTTCACTACCCTGTGGTATTCGATCGACATGGCGAAGCAATGGAAGTCAAATGCGGTGTTCCACACCTATTACTTGTAGCTAAAAAGGGCCATTGAATCCTTCCCTTGCATGACACCGAATACACTTCATAGGTTCAAGCCACTTGCAAAGTTCCGCGTAGACTGACACTTCATATACATCACCATGCACATGGATGAAAACAAGGAAGATATGTAGTCCTATTACAAATTGACCGAGGAAGATATGGAGGAAATAACCAAGGAATGGCCTGCAATATTCCTTGTACTATTCGAACAGACCGAGTTCTCTAACCTTGACATCATCGGAATCCCTTTGGTCACCCGGACAGAGTATGATGGGCAAGGCAGTGGCAAGAAGAAGAAGAAAAAGGAGGAAGTGCAGGACATCGATAGTGATGACAAGGATAACACATCGGAGGAAACTGCGTCTGACTCATCTGCAGGAGGAGGAGGCGACGAAGTAAACCAAGAGGTGGAAGGGGATGGAGATAAGAAAGAAAAGGGTGAAGTGACACCACGAAAGGATCCCATACCAGAAGTTGAGACATCAAAGAAGAGGAAGGTTTCTTTGAAGAAACCCTCAGCACGAAAGAAGTCATGAGACAATAAGCCACAATCACAGAATGTGCTCACAGTGGATGATATTGACCTCATCATCGCAGCTGTAGCAGATACTTTGGAGGATATCCTGCAGCGAAATGAAGAAAATCAGGAGATGATGTATGATAGAATTGAGGCGGAGCTAAAAGGGGTACACCAAGCTCTATATTCGAGCCATGCAGTGTCTACTTCTCCATCGTCAGTATCAAAATCTACAAAATTAGGGGATGAACCCACCCAACTGCGAAGGATAGTAGATGCTACAGAGGCTCACCTTCATCGAGTACAAGAGGAAAAAGAATAGGCCACAAAGGCCTTGAAACAAGAAAAGGAAGAAGCCTTAGAGAAAATTTGGGCTGCGTAGCAAGAGAAAGATGATCTCCAAGTGAATTTTGAAGCAGACAGGGAGAAAATCCAGAGAGAAAAAGGCCAGTTGCTCATGAAGTAGATTGGGGTTAGAGAAGCAGTAAATAGAGAACTTTTCTCTATATTAAGCTTCGCCTAGATGGAAGATGAAACAATTGAGAGCCAAGTGGGGAAGCTCATTGAAGCTATTCATCAGCTTCATGCAAGAATAGTCGAGTTAGAAGCGCAAGCAATGTCGCACACTCCGCAGGAAGTGCAAGATCAGAGAGAAGAAACTGCCAGGAGTGCAGTCGAAAGAATCAATGCGTTGGCCTTGGAATGTAAACAACTCTGTGATCGCACTAAGAATACCTATGAGCACCTTGTAGAAGACCCAAAGCTGAGGATATTGGAGCCATATCTCCATGAGGTGAAACAACAGGCATTGACTATGCAAGCACATCTAAAGCAACTTACAATAATAGAAAAGATGAATAGATCGCAGGAGCAGCGTGAAGTTTAGTAGCATGTAACTTCCATCTAAAGCAGAGTGATGGAGGTGACACATAGACTCCAGTTGGTGTAGGACAAAGCCTGCACCCTCTTTGAAGAGATCGAGGGATAAGGATCACGGCTGAAACATGTGGTCACAATAGTGGAACAATGCCTAGAAGGGCCTGCCATCGAACAAGTCATTCAGGAGTTCATCGAGCAGGAGGCTATGGAGAAGCATCAAGTCAAGGCAGCTCGAGCTAAGCTCTAGGCCTTCGAAGGAGAGATACCCAGATCAGAGTGAACCGGGATGAGTCACAGGTGAGTGTTGGAGGCCTATTGGCCCTCGGCCAAGTTTTCAGAGAACTTTGTTCATGTTTGACCATTTTTGGGGACTTCGATAGACTAGTTGAAGACGGAGCACCTAGGCGAAGCAGAGATCATGGGATCTTGCCTTTTTTTCAGGATTTTTGGGTTTTAGGGTTTATGTAATGGGTATTGGATGTTGGCCCATGGGTCTTACCCATGTTTAGGCCCTTTTTGTAATGTATAAATAAGTATCTAGGGGATGTAAAAGACGGAGTTCGATCTAGGTGATCGTAGTGATATTTGGCTTAGTGCATGGATGTGTTAAGGCTTGCAGATCTAAGTGCAAGTGTTTTGTAAGTGATTTGTGCGCAGACTGTGTAAGGCTTTGTTCTTTGACCTAACTCAGGAAAGGAGGATCTGGTGAGGTTTGCGTAGATCTCATGTTCTATGTGGAGTTGGCTTTGTGGCTCTGTGCATGTAAGAAGATTGAAATAAGATAATAAAGAAGAAGAAGAGTTGGTGGACGTAGCCCCACACTGGGGTGAACCACGTATATCCTGTGTCGATGTGATTTATTCTATGTTGTTCATGTTGTTTATGTATTCAATTTATTAATCTATTGTTCTTGATGTAAGATAGATAGATCTATGAATTCTTAGTGCTTATAATGTGAATGAATGTTAGATCTGCTTTGATTCTATGTGCTAATGGTTAGATATGATTACTATTGCGTTGATCTATAATTAGGGTTTTAACCTGGGATATGAATAAGAGTTAAAGACTAATGAATTTTATTTTTTAAGTGTTGTGTTAAAGTGTTGTAATCACATATCTGTGTCATGGCTAGGTTGTAGACACTTGATTCCTACAACCCCCCCTACCTCTACCTCAGGTGAGACTTCATTTTCTTCGTAGGTGTTGCCGAAAGCACCGATAGTTAGGGTTTTTTGGTGCATTGTGTTAGCGTTGAACCCTAGGTCTGCCCTTGTGCCAACATGCACAACGCCACAGTGTAGTAACAACATCACTTAAAGAAGCTCAAGAGCATGCTAAGTAGCGCCATGACAAACAAAGGACCTTCATGTCCTTTCAATTGGGGGATCAAGTCTGGTTACACTTGGACAAGAAGTGCTTCAAAGGCCACCATCACAAGCTTCTGCCAATAAGAGATGGCTTGTATACCATCCTCGACAAGATTGGAGAAAATGCTTATAGGTTGGATCTGCCACCACAACTGGGAATATACAATGTTATTAATGTAAATCACTTGAAGTTGTTTGAGCCTCCCCTCTTGAAGAAACCAATCACCATTACTCATCCAATGGAGAAAATTCTGGATTTCCAACTCCCATTGGCCAAAGACACTCTACTGGATACCCGAACCCGCTCTGCAAGGCAACGTGCATACACTTCTTATCCGGTAGCCCACCAAGGCAAAACTCCAGCTTAGGAAAAGTGGATCACAACTAAATCATTGCACAACAAGTTTCCTCACCTTATCATGGAAGCTGGGACGCTTCTAGATCTAAACATGGAGGAATTGGGCCAAGGATGCCACCTAGGGGAATGCCCACCTGGGGTGCACAATTCAGCCAAATAGGCTCGACTCATTTCACATTTTTGATGCTTTTTAGCTATACATATGTAAATAAATGGTTCCATTAGTATAAAAGGTGAACCGAGACTCAAATAAAGCATTCTTTTCTTTTCCTAAAGCTATTTGTCTCACTTTCTTTTGTTGTATGAGTTTATACTTCATGTTTTTGCTACATTTTCATTTTTGGGTCGATCTAAGGGTTAGCCAGTGCGCCTTTATTCATGGTTGCACCCTGGATGCTCTGTTTGACATGCTTCCACATCTGAGAGAGTGATTACCATGTTATCTAACAAATATCTCAAGGGGAAAGTCTATTTCTGCAAGTTTTCTGAGGCAAACAGGAGGGCGCACAAACCTAGGTTTTGCGCCCTTGTTGGTTTTTCCATTGTTGGGATAAAGTAAGTGTGCCCTCCTATATGGTTGCATTGATCTTATCCCTTTGATCCCTGGGACTTACATTGAGATAGCCCCATCCTCTTGGCTACTCTCATATCATCCCGGAATTGGATCTCCATTGCTTGGTTCCCCAAACCAATGGTGTGCCCCTTCTCATATTTACGCCCCTGTTGAGTTTTTGGTCAACTTCCAAAAAATGGCTTGTTTGGTCACCTTATCCATTATCTCTCCTTCTTAGGTAGATCAAAAGTACCAATCAACCAAGTAAATATTACTGTAAGCAGTTGACATAAGAAATTAGGCATAAGCCAGGGAAAATCCTCATGAATTGTGAGGCAACCCAAAGATATATAAAATATTTTATTTCAAGTAAAAATTACAATCATTCAAGTTGTACTTATCTCATCATCTCGACAACATTTGTCTTTAGAAACTTTACAGACTATTACTACTCCCTTTCTCTTAGTTCTGTACAATGTACGAGCTGTCCAGATCAACAATAAATGCACAAAAATCTGTCTAGAAATGCATGCTTGCAATCTGAAACTGTACAACTGTCATTAATAATTGTATTAAACTCGGTTTGAATGTTAGAAATCACTGTACGACCCAAAAATAATAAATGCACCCTCCAACTATGTATACAATAGTACAACCCAGAAATTAAATGCTCATGCTATATGAAATTCTCTCTTGGAAACCGTGCTTGAAATACTACTCTTGCTATACCTTTCTCCAACTCATCTATATTTTTCCTCTTCCCAAAACCCTAACTAAATAATCTCAACTAAATCATAAATGGTTGAGATCAATCATGTCTAAAGGCTCACATTAAATTCTCATTTAATAATACACTTTATTAAATCGTTTAAAAAAAAGGCTCACATTAAATTGTGACCCACAACTTAACTTTTCACTTGAGTCATTAAAAAAACATAAAGTCACTTTTATATTATAAAACACTTTAGGAAAGTCAAAATGGTCCCCACCATGTAAAACATCACAAAATCATGGTGTGACCTCATGAGTTACATTTCTAATAGGTTCAACCTTATACCTTTTGGAAAGTATATACACAGACAAACAAGGTGAAAGGAAAGTGTCTATGTGGGTTTAATTTGAAGATCAAAAGGAAGAGCAGAGTCCAAGGAAGTAAAGAGAAGATATTTATGTAATGAGGGTGGAAGGGTGGAGGAAGGAAGGACTAATGTCCTTTACAAATTAAATTTTGAAGACAGGAAGTTGGTGCTTCCTTGGGCCAGTTCCCTATACAAGGGAGTTGGTGCTTCCTAGGGTTGGTTCCCTAAAACAAGGGAGTTGGTGCTTCCTAGTGTTGGTTCCCCAAACAAGGGAGTTGGTGTTTCGTATATTTAGTGCCCTAAAACAAGGGAGTTGGTGCTTCCTAGGGTTGAAGCCCTAAATAAGGAGATTGGTGTCTCCCAATCATTATTTTAACTTGTATTATTGTATTGAATCAATATTTACCAATATTGATTCACCCCCTTCTTTGTATTTACCAAGTTTCCAAAACCCTATATAATTAATGAACCTAAGGGTTGGTCACCCTTTATGGACTGCCAAATCACAACTGGGTCTCTCTCTCTGTGTCCATAGGTCACGGTTGATCCTATAAGATATTTTTTTTGGACTTGGTTGTGATGGATGAGCTCTTCCTCTAATTTCTCGGGGTTTAGTCTGAAGAAGGCTTCCATTATGAGCCCTAGGATATTATCTTATTAACCATATGGACTTATCTCTAAAGCTCTATAAGAACCAAACCATCTCTCATGAAAGACGAGGAAATAATTAGCAAGATTACTATGGAATTTTGGTGGCAAAGCTTGGGCAAGGAGCTTGGAAGGAGATCTCTTCAGTCTATATCAGTGAGTTGTATCTCTGCTTGTTTGATTAATAGACGATATAGTAGATGTTTCCATCTAATTGAATGTTTATCTCAGTTCATGCATTTTCTAGTGAGGAATTAGTATCATATCTTGTTATGCTATACTATCAACATCTTTCATTTGTATCTCTATTCATGTCTTAGGTATAGGAAGAACCTAAGGAAGCTGATTTGGATTATTTTCAGCACGAAATGAGAGCGGAGATATAATAAATAAATGAACATAGATATCACATATATTCAATAATATAACAGAAATGTATCAGATATGCAACCATAAACACATATGTATGGTAATACACTATTTCTATTAATGAAAGAAATGTACAGAGACTGTAAAAATACAGAGTGAAAGACTCGCTAGAATGGTGGCAGCTTATCTCTGAGAAGAGATGTGACGGCTACTCGCATTCGCAAGAAGATGAGTACAATGAGGCTCTAAAGGAATTTTTACAATAAACATGAATGCCAAAAAAACCTAGACATCCAAAAACCTAACCCTAGGAGATGAAGCGCCAAAAGTCATGTGGGCCCCATTTGGGAAAGTTAGTACATCAACTTCTCGGGGTCGTAACTTTTGCATACGATCTTTGTTTTAGGTGTATTATAGCTCGTTGGAAATGTATAGTTGAGGAGATTCATTTTGAGAGATCAATATGCCTTTGGATATCATTGAGAACCACAATCTCAGAAAACCTTCATTTAAACCCTTAAAATGGCACCGGAAGTTAAAACCTGCTAAAAATAGTAAATTGCAAAAATTGTCAGAAAACTGTTTTGAGATAGTTGGAAAAGGTGGGTGGCCACCGATATCCACCTGGATCAATCCTCCCTCCTTAGGAATAAATGGTCTCCATTTCATTGAGTTCTTGGGGGAGAGGGAAAATCATTTGTTGGATCTGTATCTTAGTGAGTTGCTTGTATTGTTGGAGACATCACGTTGCTCAGTTTGTGGAAGTATGTCAAGAACCTATTGAGGTTGAGGCTGTTCAACAAGTCGAGATACATGAGAGGAAGGTGTGCAAAATGAATCTTTTCACTTTTCTGCAACCTTGTCGACCTACTTCTGTTGGATAGAAGGTGCTTGGGGCGAGGCTGTAGTGGTTGCAGTGTCCTTCTATTCTCCTTTTGAACAGATTATGAAGAAGATAAATTTTGTAGTATGAGATACTAGCTTGCAACACTTTTTTGGTGGAATAGTAGTTGGAACTACCTCTGGTATTCTATAGAGATGACCCCCCAAAGTAACAATGACACTGCAGGGTCAAGACTCAAAAACAACATGGCGCTTCCACATATATGTTTGGCCCAAGAGAACATCACAGACATCCAGTGGGGAAAAATCACATAATACCTCATCCTTGAAGGGCTGGATACCGTATGAAAATTGACATTGATGGCTGAGACAAAGATCTCGTCCTTGGAAAAGCCACCCGATGTTGTATGGATGCAAGTGTGGTGTTGTTGACAATCCCAACTGTTTGACGACCTCTGCTGAGATGAGGTTCTTCTGGCTTCCGCTATCAACAATAAAAGGAGGTGGGGTCCCCTTCACCCACATCTGTGAATGAAAAAGGTGCTCCCCCTCTTCAGGATCTATTGGTTCGTCTGGTTGAATTGTTGCGATCATGACAATAGCAGTGGGGTCTGCGTCAATGATCTGTCCTTTACCAGTATTTTCAGAATCAGGGTTCGCCTCCTTGTCTTTGATCTCGGCCACCAATGATTGTTTTGAGCAACATTCATCGGTGTTGTGCCAAGGGATTTTGTGGAAATCGCACCATTTTCCGGTGTCCTTATTTGTCTTCCCGTGACCCTTCTTTTCCTATGTCTTAGACTGGTTTTTTGGAGACTGTTTGTTAGGGACGTCTTTGTCATACTTTGGTTGTTAAGGATTTGTAGAACCAAAATCCTGTTTGTTCTGGATCTTAAATTTCTACTCGATTTTAACAGCATATTGATAGGCAGTACCGAGTGATTAGATGTCCAGAAAATCCATTTCAGTTTGGATGTATCTGTGTAGAGCCCCACGGTATTTCAAAACCAAATGTCATTCGGAGTCTTAGATACCCATCTTGGTGCACAAGGTATGGAAGGTATTGGTGAACTCTGGAACTGCTTGGCCCCTCTCTTGTCACAGTGTGGTCCATCTCATGTATTGGTCCTCATAGTTGCCAATGGGGTAATATTGTTCCTTTACCGCATCCACAAAAAAATCCCAAGTGGGATCGACCCCATATATTTCAGACTCCTCTGTGGAACTCTGCTCCCAATAGGTTTCCCACCAATGTTTGACATGGGGGAGATCTTTAAGGAGTGAGAAGGTGATATTTTCTTTGTGGGAAAATTTGTGAACAAAGAAATAACCTTCTAGCAGATTTAACCATTTGTCTAGGGCCTCTGCATCTATCTCTCCTTCAAATAAAGGAATATCAAAATTAACTTGTACCTTGGAAGGTGAGGTTCCTCCAAAGTGGCTACTTGATGAATATGTGTGTGTTTCTATCAACTAGCATTGAAGGATGTGGGAAAAATTCTCCATCATTCCATCCCTCTGTCGCCTAAGAGCTTGCTCAAGCAAGAGACTGATAGGATCGTCTGCTCCGTCATTTTTCTTTTCTTCCGCCATTGAGGGTTTCTTGGGTGTGAGAGAGAGATCGTATTCAATAGTGACAAGCTCAAGACCCAACTTTCTATACTCAGACCTTGTCGGGGACATGTACTGAAAATATGATCAAGAGCAGCCTACTCTCATACCACTGATCCAAATTATTTTCGGCATGAAATGAGAGAAAATATATAATAAAGAAATGAACAGAGATATCACATATATTCAATAATATAATAGAAAATTATCATAGATGCAACCATAAACACAGATATACGGTAATACGGGATTTCTATTAATGAAAGAAATGTACAGAGACTGTAAAATACAGAGTGAAAGACTCGCTAGAATGGTGGCAACTTATCTCTGAGAAGAGATGTGATGTCTATTCGCATTTGCAAGAAGATGAGTACAATGAGGCTATGAAGGTATTTTTACAATAAACATGAATGCAAAAAAACCTTATACATCCAAAAACCTAACCCTAGGAGATGAAGTGCCAAAAGTCATGTGGGCCCCATTTGGGTAAGTTAGTACATCAACTTCCCGGGGTCATAACTTTTGCATACGATCTCTGTTTTAGGCGTATGATAACTCGTTGGAAAGGTATCATCAAGGATATTCATTTTGAGGCCTCAATGTGCCTTTGGCTATAATTTAGAACCTTGATCTCGAAAAACCTTCATTTAGGCCCTCAAAATGGCCCCGGAAGTTAAAACCTGCTAAAAATAGTAAATTGCCAAAATTATCAGAAAACTCTTTTGAGCCAGTCGAAAAAGGTGGGTGGCCACCAATATCAACCTGGATCAATCCTCCATACTTAGGAAGCAATCGTCTCCATTGCGTTGAGCTCTCGAGGGAGAGGGAAAAACGTTTGCTGGATCTGTATCTTGGTGAGCTATTTGTATTGTTGGAGACATCGCGTTGCTCAGTTTGTGGAAGTATGTCAAGAACCTGTTGAGGTTGAGGATGTTCAACAAGTCAAGATACATGAGAGGACGGTGTGTAGAAGGAATCTTTGTGATTTTCTGCATCCTTGTCAATCTACTTCTGTTGGATAGAAGGTGTTTGGGGCGAGGCTGTAGTGGTTGCAGTGTCCTTTTGTTCTCCTTTTGAACAGATTGTGAAGAAGATAAATTTTGCAGTATGAGATGCTACCTTGCGACACTTTTTTGGTGGAACAGTAGTCAGAACTACCTCTGGTATTCGATATGACTCCCCAAAGTAACAATGACACTGCAGGGTCGAGACTCATAAACAACATGGCACTTCCACATATATGGTTAGCCCAAGAGAACATCACATACATCCAGTGGGGACACATCACATAATACCTCATCCTTGAAGGGATGGATACCGTATGACAATCAACACTGCTGGCTGACATGAATATCTTGTCCTTGGTGAAGCCACCTGATGTTGTATGACTGCGGGTGTGGTGTTGTCAACAATCCCAACTGTTTGACGACCTCTGTTGAGATGAGGTTCTTCTGGCTTCCTCTATCAACAATAAAATGTAGCGGGGTCCCCTTCACCCAGATCTGTGAATGAAAAATGCGCTCCCCCTCTTCAGGATCTATTAGTTCTTCTAGTTGAATTGTTGCAATCGCGACAATAACAGTGGGGTATGCGTCAATGATCTATCCTTTACCAGTGTTTTTAGAATCATATTCAGAATCAGGGTTCATCTCCTTGTCTTTGATCTCGACCACCAATGACTGTTTTGAGTGACATTCATCGGTGTTGTGACAAGGGCTTTTGTGGAAATCGCACCATTTTCCGGTGTCCTTCTTTGTTTTCCCGTGACCCTTCTTTTCCTATGTCTTGGAATGGTTTTCTAGAGACTGTTTATTAAGGACATATTTGTCATACTTTGGTTGTTGCGAATTTGTAGAGCCAAAATCTCATTTGTTCTGGTGCTTAAATTTATGTTTGATTTTAACAGCATATCGATAGGCAGCACTGAGTGATGAGATGTCCAGAAAATCCATTTCAATTTGGATGTATCTGTGTAGAGCCCCACGGTATTTTAGAACCAAATGTCATTTGGAGTGTTTGATACCCAGCTTGGTGCGCAAGGTATGGAAGGTATTGGTGAACTCCGGAACTTCTTGGCCCCTCTCTTGTCGCAATGTGGTCCATCTCATGTACTGGTCCTCATAGTTGCCAATAGGGTAATATTGTTCCTTTACCGCATCCACAAAAAAATCCCAAGTGGGATCGGCCCCATATATTTCAGACTACTCTTTGGAACTCTTCTCCCAATAAGTTTCCCACCAATGTTTGACATGGGGGAGAGCTTTAAGGAGTGCAAAGGTGATCTTTTATTTTTCGAAAAATTTGTGAACAGAGAAATAACCTTCTAGCAGATTTAACCATTTGTCTAGGGCCTCTACATCTATCTGTCCTTCAGATACAAGAATGTCAAAATTAACTTGTACCTTGAAAGCCGAGGTGCCTCCAAAGTGGTCTCTTGATGAATATGCGCCTATTGCTATCTGCAAGCATTGAAGGATGTGGGAAAAATTCTCCATCATTTCGTCACTCTGTCGCGTGAGAGCTTGCTTAAGCAACAGACTGATAGGATCGTTTGCTTCATCATTTTTCTTTTCTTCTGCCATTGAGGGTTTCTTGGGTGTGCGAGAGTGATTGTCTTCAAGAGAGACAAGCTTGAGACCCAACTTGCTATACTCGTACCGCGTCGGGGACATGCATTGAAAAAACGATCAAGAGCAGCCTGCTCTGATACCACTGATCTAGATTATTTTCGACACGAAATGAGAGTAGAGATATAATAAAGAAATGAACAGAGATATCACATATATTCAATAATATAACATAAATGTATCAGAGATGCAACCATAAACACAAATATATGGTAATACATGATTTATATTAATGAAATAAATGTACAGAGACTGTAAAAATACAGAGTGAAAGACTCGCTAGAATGGTGGCAGCTTATCTCTAAGAAGAGATGTGACGGCTACTCGCATTCGCAATAAGATGAGTACAATGAGGCTCTGAAGGCCTTTTTACAATAAACAGGAATGCCAAAAAACCCTAGACATCCAAAAACCTAACCCTAGGAGATGAAGCGCCAAAAGTCATGTGGGCCCCGTTTGGGTAAGTTAGTACATCAACTTCTCGGGGTCGTAACTTCTTGGGGGAGAGGGAAAAACGTTTGTTGGATCTGTATCTTGGTGAGTTGCATGTATTGCTGGAGACATCACGCTGCTCAGTTTGTGGAAGTATGTCAAGAACCTGTTGAGGTTGAGGTTGTTCAACAAGTCGAGATACATGACAGGATGGTGTGCAGAAGGAATCTTTGCACTTTTCTGCAACCTTTTTGACCTGCTTCTATTGGATAGAAGGTTCTTGGGGCGAGGTTGTAGTGGTTGCAGTGTCCTTCTATTCTCCTTTTGAAAAGATTGTGAAGAAGCTAAATTTTGCAGTATGAGATACTACCTTGTGACACTTTTTTGGTGGAACAGTAGTTGGAACTACCTTTAGTATTCTATAGAGATGACCCCCCAAAGTAGCAATGACACTGCGGGGTCGAGACTCATAAACAACATGGCGCTTCCACATATATGGTTAGCCCAAGAGAACATCACAGACATCCAGTGGGGCAACATCACATAATACCTCATCCTTGAAGGGTTGGATACCGTATGACAATCAACACTGCTGGCTGACACGAAGATCTCATCCTTGGTGAAGCCACCTGATGTTGTATGGCTATAGGTGTGGTGTTGTCAACAATACCAACTGTTTGAAGACCTCTGTTGAGATGAGGTTCTTTTGGCTTCCGTTATTAACAATAAAATGCAACGAGGTCCCCTTCACCCACATCTGTGAATGAAAAAGGTGCTCCCCCTCTTCAGGATTAGTTGGTTCTTCTGGTTGAATTGTTGCAGTCATGACAATAGCAATGGGGTCTACGTCAATGATATGTCCTTTACCAGTATTTTTAGAATCAGATTCAAAATCAGGGTTCGACTCCTTGTCTTTGATCTCGACCACCAATGACTGTTTTGAGTGAAATTCATCGGTGTTGTGCCAAGGGATTTTGTGGAAATCGCACCATTTTTTGATGTCCTTCTTTGTCTTCCTGTGACACTTATTTTCCTATGTCTTGGACTTCTTTTCTGGAGACTCTTTGTTAGGGACATCTTTGTCATACTTTGGTTGTTGCAAATTTGCATAACCAAAATCATGTTTGTTCTGGTGCTTAAATTTCTTCTTGATTTTAACAACATATTGATAGCCAACATCGAGTGATGAGATGTCTAGAAAATCCATTTCAGTTTGGATGTATCTATGTAGAGCCCCATGGTATTTCAGAACCAAATGTCGTTCGGAGTGTTTGATACCCATCTTGGTGCTCAAGGTATAGAAGGTATTGGTGAACTCTGGAACTTCTTGGCCCCTCTCTTGCCGCGGTGTGGTCCATCTCATGTACTGGTCCTCATAGTTGCTAATAGGGTAATATTGTTCCTTTACCACATCCACAAAAAAATCCCAAGTGGGATCAGCCCCATATATTTCAGACTCCTCTGTGGAACTCTGCTCCCAATAACTTTTCCACCAATGTTTGACATGGGGGAGAGCTTTAAGGAGTGCGAAGGTGACCTTTTATTTTTTGAAAAATTTGTAAACAGAGAAATAACCTTCTAGCAGATTTAACCATTTGTCTAGGGCCTCTACATCTATCTGTCCTTCAAATAAAGGAATATCAAAATTAACTTGTACCTTTAAAGGTGAGGTGCCTCCAAAGTGGTTTCTTGATGAATATGCACCTATTGCTATCGGCAGGCATTGAAATATGTGGGAAAAATTCTCCATCATTTTGTCCCTCTGTCGCGTGAGAGCTTGCTCAAGTAACAGACTAATAGGATCGTCTACTCTGTCATTTTTATTTTCTTCCTCCATTGAGGGTTTCTTGGGTGTACGAGAGAGATTGTATTCAAGAGAGACACGCTCGAGACCCAACTTTCTATACTCGGACCTCGTCGGGGACATGCACTGAAAAACGATCAAGAGTGGGATGCTCTGATACCACTGATCTGGATTATTTTATGCATGAAATGAGAGCGGAGATATAATAAAGAAATGAACAGAGATATCACATATATTCAATAATATAACAGAAATGTATCAGATATGCAACCATAAACACAGATATATGGCAATACACAATTTCTATTAATGAAAGAAATGTAAAGAGGCTTTAAAAACACAGAGTGAAAGACTCGCTAGAATGGTGGCAGCTTATCTCTGAGAAGAGATGTGACGGCTACTCCCATTCGCAAGAAGATGAGTACAATGAGGCTCTGAAGGAATTTTTACAATAAAAAAGAATGCCAAAAAACCATAGACATCCAAAAACCTAACCCTAGGAGATGAAGTGCCAAAATTCATGTGGGCCCTGTTTGGGTAAGTTAGTACATCAACTTCCCGGGGTCGTAACTTTTGCATACAATTTCCGTTTTAGGCGTATGATAGCTAGTTGGAAAGGTATCATCGAGGAGATTCATTTTGAGGCCTAAATATGTCTTCAAATATCAATGATAACCTAAATCTAGAAAAAACTTCATTTAGGCCCTCAAAATGGCCCCAGAAGTTAAAACCTGCTAAAAATAGTAAATTGCCAAAATTGTCAGAAAACTGTTTTGAGCCAGTCAGAAAAGGTGGGTGGCCACAAATATCCACCTAAATCAATCCTCCCTCCTTAGGAAGCAATGGTATCCATTGCATCGAGTTCTTGAGGGAGAGGGAAAAGCGTTTGCTGGATCTGTATCTTGGTGAGTTGTTTGTATTGTTGGAGACATCGCTCTGCTCAGTTTGTGGAAGTATGTCAAGAACCTGTTGAGGCCAAGGTTGTTCAACAAGTTGAGATACATGACAGGATGGTGTGCATAAGGAATCTTTGCACTTTTTTGCAACCTTGTCGACCTGCTTTTGTTGGATAGAAGGTGCTTGGGGTGAGGTTGTAGTGGTTGCAATGTCCTTCTGTTCTCCTTTTGAATAGATTGTGAAGAAGCTAAATTTTGCAGTATGATATACTACCTTGTGACACTTTTTTGGTGGAATAGTAGTTGGAACTACCTTTAGTATTCTATAGAGATGACCCCCCAAAGTAGCAATGACACTGCGGGGTCGAGACTCATAAACAACATGGCGCTTCCACATATATGGTTAGCCCAAGAGAACATCACAGACATCCATTGGGGAAACATCACATAATACCTCATCCTTGAAGGGTTGGATACCGTATGACAATCAACACTGCTGGCTGACACGAAGATCTCATCCTTGGTAAAGCCACCTGATGTTGTATGGCTACAGGTGTGGTGTTGTCAACAATCCCAACTGTTTGAAGACCTCTGTTGAGATGAGGTTCTTCTGGCTTCCGTTATTAACACCTTGCGACACTTTTTTGGTGGAACAGTAGTCGGAACTACCTCTAGTATTCTATAGAGATTACCCCCCAAAGTAACAATGACATTGTGGGGTCAAGACTCATAAACAACATGGAGTTTCCATATATATGGTTGGCCCAAGAGAACATCAGAGACATCCAATGGGGAAACATCACATAATACCTCATCCTTGAAGGGTTGGATACCGTATGACAATCGACACTGTTGGCTGACATGAAGATCTCTTCCTTAGCGAAGCCACCCGATGTTGTATGGCTGCGGGTGTGGTGTTGTCTACAATCCCAACTGTTTGATGACCTCTGCTAATATGAGGTTCGTCGGGCATCTGTTATCAACAATAAAATGTAGCGGGGTCCCCTTCACCCACATCTATGAATGAAAAAGGTGATCCCCCTCTTCGGGATCTGTTGGTTCTTCTAGTTGAATTGTTGTGGTTGCAACAATAGCAGTGGGGTCTGCGTCAATGATCTGTCCTTTACCATTATTTTTAGAATCAGATTCAAAATCAGGGTTCGACTCCTTGTCTTTGATCTTGACCACCAATGATTGTTTTGAGCAACATTCATCGGTGTTGTGACAAGGTCTTTTGTGGAAATCACACCATTTTCTAGTTTCCTTCTTTGTCTTCCCGTGACACTTCTTTTCCTGTGTCTTGGACTGGTTTTCTGGAGACTGCTTTTTAGGGACGTCTTTGTCATACTTTGGTTGTTCCAAATTTGCAGAACCAAAATCCCGTTTATTCTGGTGCTTAAATTTCTGCTCGATTTTAATAGCATATCGATAGGCATCACGGAGTGATGAGATGTCTAGAAAATCCATTTCAGTTTGGATGTATCTGTGTAGAGCCCCATGGTATTTTAGAACCAAATGTCGTTCAAAGTCTTTGATACCCAGCTTGGTGCGCAAGGTATGGAAGGTATTGGTGAACTCTAGAACTTCTTGGCCCCTCTCTTGCCGCAGTGTGGTCCATCTCATGTACTGGTCCTCATAGTTTCCAATAGGGTAATATTGTTTCTTTACCGAATCCACAAAAAAATCCCAAGTGGGATCGACCCCATATATTTCAGATTCCTCTATGGAACTCTGCTCCCAATAAATTTCCCACCAATGTTTGACATGGGGGAGAGCTTTAAGGAGTGCAAAGGTGATCTTTTCTTTTTCAGAAAATTTGTGAACAGAGAAATAACCTTCTAGCAGATTTAACCATTTGTCTAGGGGCTCTGCATCTATTTGTCCTTCAAATACAGGAATATCAAAATTAACTAGTACCTTGAAAGGTGAGGTGCCTCCAAAGTGGTCGCTTGATGAATATGTGTCTGTTTCTATCGGCAGGCATTGAAGGATGTGTGAAAAATTCTCCATCATTTTATCCCTCTGTCGCGTGAGAGCTTGCTCAAGCAACAGACTGATAGGATTGTCTGCTCTATCATTTTTCTTTTCTTCGACCATTGAGGGTTTATTGGGTGTGTGAGCATGATTTTATTCAAGAGAGACAAGCTCGATACCCAACTTTCTATACTCGTACCTCGTCGGGGACATGCACTAAAAATACGATCAAGAGCAGCTTGCTCTGATACCACTGATCCAAATTATTTTCGGCACGAAATGAGAGCAGAGATATAAGAAAGAAATGAACAGAGATATCACATATATTCAATAATATAACATAAATGTGTCAGAGATGCAACCATAAACACAGATATACGGTAATACGTGATTTCTATTAATGAAATAAATGTATAGAGACTGTAAAAATACAGAGTGAAAGACTCGATAGAATGGTGGCAGCTTATCTCTGAGAAGAGATGTGACAGCTACTCGCATTCGCAAGAAGAAGAGTACAATGAGGCTCTGAAGGCCTTTTTACAATAAACATGAATGCCAAAAAACCCTAGACATCCAAAAACCTAACCCTAGAAGATGAAGCGCCAAAAGTCATGTGGGCCCCATTTGGGTAATTAGTACATCAACTTCCCGGGGTCATAACTTTTGCATATGATCTTCATTTTAGACGTATGATAACTCATTGGAAAGGTATCGTCAAAGAGATTCATTTTGGGGGATCAATATTCCTTCGAATATCATTGAGAACCTATATCTCGAAAAACCTTCATTTAGGCCCTTAAAATGGCCCCAGAAATTAAAACCTACTAAAAATAGTAAATTGCCAAAATTGCTAGAAAATTGTTTTGAGCTAGTCGGAAAAGGTGGGTGGCCACCGATATCCACCTGGATCAGAATATCAACTCTTGTAGGGTGAAAAATATCTACAACACATAGTTGAGCAGGGCATCTAGGAGTGGGATTTGAGAGAAAAGTAGAGGATGAAGAAGATTATGTAGCAACCATCCATGCCACAATGTTCCCATTATGTAGTATCCATTTAATCCACATTGGGTTTCCCAGGATACATATCATGTTCATTTGTGTGGATGGTGTGTTCTTTTCCTTTTTCTTTCATTTCCATATTTAAGTTATTTTCATAAATTTGAGAAATAAGATATTGATAACAAATCTTAGATATAATGAAATTAAACTTGCTTAATCAAAAATTTCATCATAATACAAGATTTTTTGTGACGAACTATTCTAGTGCAATATCCATGGTAGTTTACAAATTATTCCTCCTTAAATATACAAATATCTTCCAGCCTCCCACTATAATGTGCAAATTCCAGTAGAGAAACATGTAACCTAAATAGGCCACCCTCTCTCACCCCTCTAGACAAATTCCTTGGACTAACTAGACTACAATCATTGGTGATGCATTGTTGTCCCTAAAAAAAAATATCCATAATAAATCTACTATACAAGACATTGAAAGAAGATTATTCCTCAATACAGGAACAAACAAATATCACTTGTGCAATAACATCACTTGAAGGCCTTTGAAAATAAATGGATCTAACTCCTCTCACATGATAAGTGGCATCATCACCAAGCTCCACTCTTATGCCTCCCTCTTGCACATTAGTATTATTTAATAAATAACTATCATATGTCATTTTTATTGAAACCCCACCTTAGACATACCATCCAAAACTATACTTAGTGTCATAGGAAATAAAAGATACCAAATCCATATCCATCCTTGAAAATATACAATATGACGAATATTCTCCACCTATCACTGTGAAAAACAATGGCATCTATTGAAATAAATTAGAGACCTACCACAATCCCTCTTGGGCATCTCACTCATTGAAAATAAAACCATCCCTACCAATAATCTCATAGATCAACCATATATCATTAGTAGCCATTAGAAAAAATCAACCACCCATCATAGGTATTTCTAATAATTTCACTTGTTAAAAAGACATCCATAATGACCATCAATGTAGTATATCCATCGCCTCTCATCATGAGAGAAACCCATCAAAACCTCTCATAGGTGTAAGTGCTCATCTCAAGAAACCTAATGTATCACAACCAATGAACTTAGCAAGGTCAAGCACCTCTCCTAGTTATTCCTTAGATGAAATACAAGCTCCCTCATACACCTAGAGTGGTCTTGTCACAAAAGCTTTGAAATCATGCTGAAATTTCTAAAAAATAAGGCTTTAATACAAAACATAATTTTTACCTCTCTCTTGGAGATTTCCAAGATCTTAACCATATGAATTTTTATCCTTAGGTATATTATGAAATACAAATAAAATAATAGTGGAAATTTATACAATATCTCAATAATTAACTTCCCTAGTCATCAAGGCAATCCAAGAGAAAAGATTCCAAACTGTTTTGATAAGTTTCAGTGCTCTAGGGACATCTTATCATGTATAAACTAGATCTGAAAATCACTTTTGTTACCTTTAAATACAACAACGAATATACCCTTATATTCTTCAATATAAATGTTAAATCACTTAACAAAACAATCTTAACTTATGTCAAATCAACAAGATATATAAGTCATGGAAATTACAAAAACATGAAGAGATAGATGGTTGAAAATCAATAATGCAATTATGCAAGTATTGGACCAACAAAAACTTCATTAATATGTATAAGATTAAGTTCACATACACACCATAGTATTATCACAATACTAGTACAATCCACTAGCTCCCAAAACCCTAGCTAAGGAAAACCAAGAAAACCTTAGCTCGACCAAGGAGAACCAACAAGCCTGAATCACTCAAGCAAATCCTCCAAGGAAAGATCTCATCTTTTTCTTGTCTTCTCCGAATACAAAGTAGGGTTTCACATCAAAACCTTAATCTCCAAATCTCCAAGGGATGAAACCCTATCCCTACAGTTCAATATGCTCCAACAATATCAAGAAACCTTAGTGACTCCGAGAGAGAGAGAGAGGACTAGTGCACTCCACTTGATAACACCTCTAACACAAGAGTGATAAGTATAATGAGATATAATGCTATGTTATGAAGTGATCATTATCTCCAACATATCCTCCATAAGAGTAAACCCTAGTCACAAAAGCAAGCTCCAACAAAGGCATCCTCCCCTTATATAACTTCTCCTAGGGTTTCATCATAAACCCTAGTGAATGAAAAAGAATACAAGTACAAAGAGAAGAGTACAATTATGATGATAAAGGAAATTTATTTATCTTTCCTCTCTATATATGAGAGGTAATGAAGGCAAACAACATACATGTGGGCCTATTCCCTTACAACTAACCTACATTAATCACATGTAGGGTCACACATGTGGAGCGCTACACTCCAAGGGTATATATGTCAAACTATAAGTTGATGGAATCCATAAGCAAGGCTCCAAATGTAAGGGAAATCCAAAAGGTCTGTCCATTTATTCGTATACAAGCCTTCAAAGGATCCATCAATCCTCCTAAGCCATGTATTCCACTCGGTCCACTCCCCCTATGTAATGCCAGGTCCACTCTCCCTTTGTAATGCCATCTATTTTGAATTAATCCTATACTTGATGGAAATAAATAAGTGGTCTAAAATACTAATAAGTAATCATAATTGTAATCATAATGATTGTAATAAATAATAATAACAATGATAATAATAATAGTAATAATGATAAAAAAATTAATAAAAGAAGAAAAGGTAAAATTGAGAGAATTCATTAAAATTAAATTAAAGGAAAAGATAAACAAAGAAAAGGTTAAAAGCTACATGCTTAAGAGTTAATTGTTTGATGATAAGTGGAGCTTATGCATGTATATGTTTGCACAGATGGATATGAAGAATACCTATTTAATGAATGCGGAAAAGGTAGTGAGAGATATTTTACTTGGAGTATCTCAACCCTTGGGGATTTTTCTTTGGAGCTTGGGTTTTAGAAGAGAGAAGGAATAGAGGATATCATAGGTAGTTGATTTAGGGATCGTGGATTCTCAGTTATAATGATTGATAGGTTGTTTGCGAGGAGAGTTGTCCCCCACACTTGGTTGACTAGAGGGTTGCCATCAGTGGGAAAACATGGTTAGAGCTCATTGTTTCCTTCATCACCAAACTGTAAGCTGAGGTTTTGTGGAATTATAGGTATTCCCAACCATGTTTGTACCAATTCTTCAAATCCAACATTTCATGATTAATTGATATGATATTTATTTGCTTGATTTAGTTGATAGTTGTTAAAGTATACTATCTTGTTTATGAATAATTGTACATTGTCGTAATTATTAAATTTTTACYRTTGAATCTTACATATATTATCAGAGCTAGGATTTAACTCTTAGGACCTATSAYGCTTCTCAAGAAATAAAATTAAGGGAATTAAGGAAATATTCAATGAAARTAGTCAAAGTTATGGTGAAAATTAAAATAGTCAAAATTATGGTGAAAATTTAGATATGGAGACCAAACCTCAAAATATCCATAGAGAACAAAATCCGGAGTCAAACTAAAGGGCCTCAATAGAAAATATCAGTTATAAACAATATCCCACAGTGGGGTGTGAGGTATTCCCTACAAATTTTGATAGATTGGCCACAAAGGATAAATTATCCCAAAATTTAATCAAAAACAATGCAAGATTATTGAAATATTTGTTCAAACTTACTATGATAAGATCTTTCCAKAAATTTGTATCCATGTAAATTTAGCCATTTTCTCGTATGTGACAAGAAAAACCAAACATCTTTGTCGACTAAAATTTTAGCGATGGATCACATTAGAAAACATAACAGAGTGGAACTAGTAAACATTCTCATGAAAGATCCAACCTCTCAACATTCTTCCTTGTTAATTAGTTTTTCCCATTCAAATATTTGCATAACACACTCGAATTTCTTACCATGTAATTTTAATTTCATAGTCATTCTTTAATCCACTCTACTATTTCATCCAATGTAAACATCTCATAAACAAGTTAGCATTCAGATGCACATATTGTGTTTTTTTAATTTTAAAGTATCTTCCCATCTTAGTAAATTTAGATTTGAACACATAAAAGGCTTCCCAACAATAATCAGAAAAAAATAATAATATGTAAAATTTTGACATGCATGAACACCATGTTGATATTATGGTAGCTGTGGGAAGTATTAAACCTTCACATGTAACCCTGACAAGAATATAATATTCCTAGAAACAAGAAGAAACCCTAAAGCATTGGACATAACCCTAGAAGACAAGTCGGCTAAAGAAAATAATTAATATTGAGTTTTTAGCCTCCAAAAAGAGAAGTTGGCCCAGATAGTTAAGGAAGAGAAGTATCAATACAGGATTCCAGAGCTCATTTGGACACACACAGCTTGCAACTGCAAAAATTTAGTAAGTGCGCAAGTCTAGAGAGTAATTGCAGTTGCAACTACTGCAACTAGTATATTCGGTTTTAGGCTTGGACTTTCTCTTAGTTATGTTTTTGACTTTTTTCTTGGTATGATAGCTATGGAGAGTCGTATGATACCTTGATTGGCTTTTGGACCTAGGGTTTGATTCCATCATTATTCTCTCTGTCAAGGTTAAGGTGCTCAAGGGTGGCTTTGGCCTATGGTTGGGCGACAATATTGCTATATTGTTTATGGTTAAACAAGCACACCTATTATTTCTAACAGGCTATGGTCCCACACTATCTTCGGACAGTCTAACCGCTGGAAGATAGATTGGGAGTATTTGCTCAGTTACAGTTACAATTGCAATCAATTTTTTTGTTGCAGCAATGAAACCCTAACCCTCTTGTTAGGGCACATTAAGTGAATAGATTGACCTAATTCTTGGTTAACCTAGTGCACCCTAACCTAGCGCACCTCCTAGTACTCTCAGTAAGAAAAGACGTCAAGTTTGATTTTTTGTCAAAGTCAAAGGTTGACCAAGTCAAAGTCAAAGAAGTTTTGAATTACTCTATGAAGTCAGAAAACAAGTTAGAAGGGGACTCTAACTTTAGAGCATGGAAGAAAAGGATTGATATCACCCTTACCAAATATAAAGTGTTGGATATCGTGAAAGGAAAGATCATGGAACCACAGTTTGAAGAAGGAAAAGATATGGGATGATGGATTTCTATTCCATGGAAAACTCTCTTGATGAAAAAAGAAGTGCTACTTGGAAATGTTTCAATTTGAGTCTTTCCATGATATCATGAACTAGAAGGAAACAAAAGTGTTTAATTCGACCATAATATATTGTAATGATCATAGTTATATGAATCCTTCAAATAAAACCATTGTTCCGTGAGAGATCGAAATACATTGAGATCAAGCATTATATTCTTCGTGATGAAGTCCAGAAAAAAGAATTCATTCTCCAATATATCTCCACATATGAGCAGATAGGAAATATTTTGGTAAAGCCTCTGTCCAAGATGAAAAGTTTGCATACTTAAGAAACAAGTTGGGACTCGTGGAGACGAATTCCTTATTGAAAAAGGAAGATATTACTCCCAGGTTGGGAGGGAGCACTGATATGTTATTGATTTATGGACAGTCATTTTTCAGTTTGAAAAATGGTCCAGGATGAGCAGTTCCTTTCCAGTTCGGAAAGTGTTTTGATATTTCTAACGGACAATCATTTTCTAGTTCGATAAATGGTCCAGATCAAACAGTCATTTGCGTAATGAAAATGGTCTGATAGATTGTTGATGTACCATAGATAGTGATTCCCCTTGTGGCCGGTGTGGGGGAATGGTCTAGGAAAATAATTCTTCTTGGAAGTCACTCTAGGCAATGGTCAAGTAGAATGGTCCACCTCTTTGAGCAGTCATTCTTTCGAAGCTCACAGTTGTGAGCAGTTTCGAAGAATGGTCTATTTTGGAGGTTGGTGTAGGACAGTCATTTATATTAGGAAATGGTCTGGACATTCATTCCCTATGGTAGACTCATTCTCTCCAAGTTTATATTAATATTTCAGGCAGTCATTATATTAATATTTATATTAATATTTCTGCATTATCAAATGCATTCTTATATTAATATTTCTGCATTATCAAATGTTAATTATTAACACTTCGACATTGTCGAATTATAGTGAATAAATTGGTTGACTTTTGATTTATAAATTTTACCTTCTGCTTGCCAAAATGTTATCCTCGGTGCCTCATATTTCTCTTCCCACAACTATCCTTACACCAAGATGAATAATAATCTAATTGTTTTGGTGTTGAGAGGAGAAGCTTCCTCAATGCTTAGATCGAGAAGCTTCGTTCAATGCTCCTAGATCGGCTCTGCCTGCACCTAGACACATATCCTAAACTTGTAGTATGCTTCTTCTTTCAATTTGTTCTTGTTTTAGAAGCCTTTCTACATAGGGTCAATTCACAACATCTAGGAAAGCCAAAATCATACCAAATTAATTTTAGCCATGGTTCTATCCTATTTGAACACATATGCCTCTTGTGAATATAATTTTATTAAGTATATATTCATTACAGTAGAATATTTCATGTACGTTCTAGGGAGACCCGAGTACCCCAATTCACTAAAAAACGACCATACCCAAAACCCCAATTTATAACTAGTACAAACATGGTACAAAGCTAAAAGATAAGTCTATTAAGCTTGGGCACTAAAGAAAAATAAATACCTTGATTAGTTAACTCCATTCCATTGATGTTTTTTGCATTCCACATTTCGTAGTAAGTGGATCAATTTGGAAGGAGTACAACATTTTATCCCCTCCACAATTGTTGTAAGTAATGTCATTTGAATTTCATAATATGAATATCACAAACTAGGATGTGAATCCTTCACGTAGAAGTAATAAGATTGCATCATCATAATCCTTTTTCGATGGGATGAGCTAGTCAATGATTGATGCCAGGGCTTGATCCAACAAAGTAACAATCACTCCATGCTAAGATCAAAGGCATGCCTGAGCCTATGATTATCAACACATCACAACAATTTGAGAGACCTTTACAATAATAAAAAATTATATAGTTGAGCGTGGGCCGTGTTGCTCCTAATTTATGACTATTAATTCTAATTTGTTGCTTGTATTTGCAGCACACTATTTTAATTCTATCCATTTGCAGAATTTCTCTTATGTACCTAAGATGCAACAAGTGTGTTGGAGTGTTGCATCTATTCCATCACAATCACCTCGATGTAATGTTATGTTAGTCACTATTAGGCATTTCTCTATACCCCTGCCTATATACATGTGGTTGTAGACAACAACCATCATAAATATTGTCACTTCAACATTCGTCTATATGATAATATTCAGATTTTAAGATGGTAACATTCACCAATTAACCATAAATTGCATACTCATGTAGATGACAGTGATAAATGATATAATGAAAAAAAAAATTGGTATTTGAAAATACCAAAATTTTGGAATCTGGATTATTACAAGAAACAAAATGCCTTTAGGCTTCTACGAGAAATGATCCCAAAATTGATAATACTAACAACGAAATGTTTGTACAATCAATTGTGCCTTTGTCACATGTTTAATTAGTTGTGCCCCTGTTATATGTTTAGAAATTTCCACTAGTTGTATTTGTTGCAAGAACCAACACAAATCAATTTTCTTTTAAAGCTACACCTGCTGAAATAAATTCGGTGTCATTCCCATATTAGAAATATTGTGTAGTTACAACCGTTTAATTGTTATATGTTGTCGTTGGATTTGAATCAAGAACCCAATTATGAAGGATAACTTCATCCATGGCATTAGATATGTTAATATGACAGCTATCCAGTAACCACAGATCATTTGCAAATTGAGGTTCAGTGTGAAGAATAGTATCTTCACCAATAGCATTATTACAAGATTGACCTTTGAACTACCCTACAATCTGTTGAGCCAAACAATCAACATTTGCATTTTCAGTCAGAACTGGCAGCTTATTGTCTTGTCTAAATTTGTTAATATTTTCCAATAGTATTTTTGTAGGATCTGCAATTCAGATTATCTCAAATTCAGTAAACCTTCATATGAAATCATAGTGCATAGATTAAAATATTTGATTCCATTATAGATGTTAAAAGATAGAAAATAGAAAAAAATATATACCATACAACATTCATTAACCACACAATCAACTTCACTAAGGAAGGAATCACTATAAAATTGCCAATAATAAAGGCTCTAGGCCGGATAGTAGGGGAAACCTTCCCTTTTTATATCATCCCAAACAATAGATTAAATGATTTCTTGTGAATTTATCTTGTTTTTGGTACTATCCACTCGTATTTATTCTCTTTGGTTCCCATTATATGGTTTATGGTTCTTGCTTTTAGCATGACTATAAAGCCTCTAGGCGGAAGTGCACGAGGCACCTTCTTCGCATTGACAAGATGGTGAGATAGAGATTTTGGGGTTGCCAAGACAGATAAAGTCACATCCAACATTCTTATAGAGCACACATAGGTGAGTCTTGAGGCACCCCTTAGGCATGATGCACCTAAGGAGACATGTTTCCATGACTTGCGGAGGACACCATGAGATTGAGATGAGTGACATGGATTCTAGTTGCACAAGAGAACAAGTAGGGATAACTTAAGAAAGTGAACAAGGAAGTGGACCCATCTTCTTAGTCAAAATGAGGTGTCGTGGTGGGTCAGTTGGACCTATCCACATGCCTTGCGATGAGTTGGAGTTGAAGAGCACCAAAGGGTGAGATAGAGTAGAGAGCATGTGATGAGTTGGAGTTAGAGAGAACCAAAGGGTGCAATAGAGTAGAGAGCATGCAATGAGTTGGAGTCATAGAACACCAAAGGGTGAGATTGAGTAGAGAGCATGCGATGGTTCCAGAAAGAGAAATGGTTCATGCATATGTGACTTACGTGACAAGTGGGTCAACTCATGCGGAAGATGAAGGAGCACGATGGTTCATGAAGACCGAGTTTTGCAACGCTTCATGGATTGAGTGGTCACATATTTATATGGAGAAGTGTAACACCATGTTTCCTCCAACTTGTAATTAATCATAAAGTAGGATTTCCATGCTGAGGCATGTGGAAAATATAAATGTATTAGTGTTTGAGTTTCCAATAACTGACTGTGGGGGTGAAGCCTTGAAATTACTGCCCATGATATCACTAGAGTAAGAATGTGAAAACTATACGAGAGGATTCATTATATTAAATAACCCCAAATTTCCCTTGATGAGGATGACAACCTCCTTTGTATCCCAAGGAGAGAAATGAGTTAATGAAGAAAGGACCAATGGTTGAATTATCAATGACCCCCATGAATGGGATCATGGTCTAGCTGGAGAACGTCATCCCAAAGTACTACAAGGTCTGGCATACTAAGCAGACCCGAGCTTCCTTATGACAAAAGGAAGGTAAGATACATACACACGGGAACAGGAAGAGAAGAGCAGCAAGAGAAAGAGACCAGATGAGAGCGCAAGCTCGTAAGGGAGATATGCGGAGCTCTTCAGGGGATAATGAATAGAAGGTCGTGAGCTTGATGCTGAGTAAGAATCTGATAAACTTTGTCGAGGCCATAACAAAGAGAAATATTTGAAAGTTACAGAGAACAGAACCCGAGCAGAAGCTGAACAGAGAAAGAATCCTTGAGTCACAAGAGTTCCCTGGTGATATCATGGCTTGGCACAGGGGTGGAAAAAGTGCTAAGAATGAATGCCTCTAACCCTATGGTCGGGTGGAAGGATGAACACCCACAGTCAATTAGTTGGCGGAAACCTATAATAGATAAGTATTCTCCTACCCTGTGTAATTGAGTTGTAATTGTGTACTAAAATTGGATATACTGTGAATGTTTTCATAAATGTGGATGTTTACTTAATGGATATACTATATCCCTTCTATTTCTGCTTAGTTGTGTAATTAGGAAAGTAATAAATTATATGGTTCGGGCATGTCTCATTCCCATAAATGCTTGCGTTCTATGGTGGCTTAAGCCAGAGCCACGAACTGTGATTTCATCGACCTTAGGTATAGTTGCATGTACGCATGACGACCCTCCTATCGTTCTAAGTCCCTTGGAGGATGGAGTGGGTTAAGCTTAGGAGAGGTAGTTCAGATATGCACATTCTCTTTGCGAGGCTAGCAGAGACTGAGAACCACTTAAGTCCTAGACCCGATGAAGGAGCGTAATAGTTTCACCGAAGATCCCTCTATGTGTTAAGTCCAGGAGAAAGAGTGCAAAGATCTTAATTCCTTCATAACTAATGAAGCTCAGGAAGGATAGCGAGATTTAAGTATCAAAAGGGAATATTGTTTCATTTGGAAGATGAACGGACAAGATCCTTTCGGGAGGATTTGAGGTATGTCACGACCGTTATATTTGATTAAGGAGTGTAGGTGGTAACGCCTTGACTCCTTTAGTATTCGCAAGTTCGGTGGACGTTGGTAGTCATTGTGAAGGGGACATATCCTCTAAAATCTGAAACTTGAAGTCGTGATGCAACCTGGACCGTAGATCCAAGGATCTATCGGGATCCACCTTGACTGTTGGATATGCTAGTTCGGTAGTTTGCGCATCAGGAAGTTTACGGGTTAGTGAAACCAAAACCCCCAAAACCCAAAGTCGCGGAATAATGTGGACTATCGAGATCCACCTTGATTGTTGGATCTTCTATTTTGGGAGTTCGTGCATCGGGAAGATTACGGGTTGGTGCAACCAAAACCCCTGAAACCCAAAGACGTGAAGCACCATGGACCATACATCTAAGGACCCTTCAGGACCCCTCTCAACTGTTCGATCAAGGAAATGTGGGTATAATATCGAGAGAATGTAGGGATGCATGTGTCGAAAGATGGTGTTGCCAGGTGTGGTACAACACTAGAACCCTAGGAGGAGATTGTGAACCATCCATCGCGGTAGGACACGTGGTGGGAGATCAGCACTTTGCTTACTCACAATTGGAGAGAGTCAAAGGTAGAGTTGTTCGAACTTGTAAGTTAATCTGAGTCGTTAGATCGTGGAGAATTATGAGCCGTTGAATTGACACTGGGAGTTCGGGGATTGGGAAGACAGAGGTAAAATCCTTTCCAATTCCCCGATACATGAAGTCCCGAAGTGCCTTTCAGATAGGCATATGGTCATAGGCCATGGTCACATGAGAGGAAGGGGCCTAGTCAAGAGACTAGCACCCTTTATGTAGTTTTCTCATGAAGGGAAAAGGTGCCTCAAGGAAAAGCACGTATGGGTTGTCTCAAAGCCTGCGCCAGGGGATTAAAAGGGCCTGCATATTTTTTTCGTGGAGGTTCCAGCAGGGACCCAAAGAGATGCTTCAGCTCAGGAATAGGAGACGATCCATTGATAGGGAGGTCAATAGGCCCTGCTAAGTTAGAAGCTTGTGGGCTGCATGAGGAAAAAGCAAAATTTTTATTATGCCCCGTCGTGGGTGTGTGACAAAATGGTATCAAAGCATGGTTACAACACTTGGCCTTCTTGGGCTCATGTATGAGTCATGTAAGGAGATATTCTTATCTATATTTACTCCGTGAGGAGAAGGACTGTAGATTGAACCTGTGATTTTGGGAATTCTTGTTGAATTTTAGCAGAAGAATTTCTTTAGCCTTTTGTTAAAGTGATAACTACTCTTATCAGAGTGTGGATATTCTAATTAACATTTATAATAAGACTTGAATGTGGATAGTTGAAGGTGGCAAGGTTCTGCCAAGGACAGTTGAAGCCCGAAGGATGGATGACCTGGTGTTCGTAACACTGCTTCTAAGCATGGGCAGTTGGAACTTCAGGCATTTATGATGGTGGATTGTATAATGGTTAATACCTTTGTGGGATTAAAGGAATCTGATAGGTTTAGGTAGGATCCTTGGCAGTTATAGTTATTGATTTATATTAAAATCAGATTCTATAACTCCTCATGACCAGAGAAAAGTGAGATGGGTAAGACCCTATGGATGTTGAGCCAAGGAGGTTTTCTTGCTAAGATGTTTTCGCATAAAGAGGAAAGTGACCCTGGCTGAATATAGCCATGAGAGAAGGCAACATCAACACGAGGTATGACTGTGAGATTAGTCTTTTAAGTGACCAAAATCTCAAACTAAAGGACACTAATGATGAAATTAAACTATCAAGGAAATGAATTAGGTAAAAAGGTGCAATAGATGCACCTACATATACACAAATGTATATATTTGATCATAAGGATGATTGGAATATCCTTGGGAAAAGGATATAGAAGCCTGTTATGTCCATGTGTGTGAATGACATGGAAAAGGTGTAAGAAATAAGCTAGCATTATGAATACTTAGCAGTGTTTAATTATGATTGAGTGCATGGGTTTAATGCATTGTGGAGCTTCCTAATATGAAGCCTGATATTAATACCAGTTAGGTATGAATGATATTAAACATGCAAGTGATGAACGTGTATGATGAAGGAGTATGGTTGTAGGCAGTGGCACCATATGGTTTCCCTAATGAGTGAAATATAAATCAAGAATTTCTCTTATCCAGATTAAACGAATACTATGGATGCATGGTTGACTCCATTTTGAAGAGTCATGAAAGTTTTGTTCCAAGTAATAGCTTGACAGGAATGTATCCCCTTTCCTCAGGGAATACCAATATAATTAGATAGAAGGGTAAATGAGAAAAGATGCTCTGTTGTCATAATAAGAGGCAAGTGATTATGCCTTTGGGAATCACATGAGAAGGATTGTGAACAATCCCGAGTTGACTGATCTTAAAAGTAAAGATGTATGTGGGCTGTGAAATATACCTATGACAGCTACATGCAGGCTTAGGATTATGAATATGGTTAAATACATCATGGATGTAAGTTAACAAAACCAGAATACATATGGATACGTAATTAGGTACATGACAAAGATGCATGTTTATATTCCTTAGGGAATATTTGGTAAATAGATAAAAGCTAACTCAAGGCTGAGTCTAGCACAAATAGTGATGGATATGCAATAAGGAAGTTTCATGATGAAGGATTTCCCTATGGAGGAACTGTATGAAGACTCTGTCGGGAAAAAAAAGTCACAACCCTAATAATTGCGGAAGGTTGGGCAATGGGCTACAAATCTTGTTTGTATAAGAATCATGCATTAGATTTTCAAATAAAATGTGTAGGTAGAAGACTAACAACTGAATGCTAACCACTCTGACAACTGAATGATAATGTGCAGAATACACAGGTTCATGATTCATATGAACAAAAAGTTTTCTATTAAAGCATGTTGTTGTATTCCAAAAAGGGTTAGGGTGAGGCCTAACCAAGGCTGCTCGGGAAAAGAGTAGAAAGATCACAATAAAAAACAGATTGCATAAGTAAAGGGGGAGAAAAGGAGGAACACTCTCCTCACCCTAAGAACCCTAAATTATTTAACAGAGTTGTAGGATTAAAAGAGAAGTTGTGGAAGCCGATATAGTTGGTAAAAGGCAAGTAAACTCCCTGAGTGTGATTAAATGAATAAATGAGTACATTTAATTGATTAGGATTGGTTGAAGCCATGATTAAGAAAAGGCATTGAGGCCTTAGAGATAACTCAACTGGGTTGAAAAGTCCTAGGTGGTGTAGAAAGAGTTGGAAGAAGGGGAGAGTCCTCAATTCTTCCTTGCCGAGTACTATGTTTTCTCTTGGACGAGAAAACTGATTTACTAATAAAAGTAAATGTTTTGACACCATAGTGATAAGGATTGTATTGCTGAAGATACAATCGAAAAAAAATTATGTTTCACTTGTGAAAACATTTGAGGATAATGTGATGAAGTGCATGAAGATATGATAGGACATTTTGAATATGTTTTATGAATTCGAATGTTATGATACATGTGTTTGGTTTAATATTACAACTAATATAATTGTGACTATGATGATGCATGCTATGTATAGAAACGAATTGGAGTTATTGAGGAAGACAATTACCAATGATGGGCAACCTCAAGTAGAGGGTGACCATGGGAAGGCTGCAGTCGAAAGATTGTTGACGTGACTATGAAAACCCCACTAAAGCACTGTTGATGAGGTAAAGATCAGAAAGAGAGTGATAGTAGCCAATAATAGGTATAAAAAAGTTCATGCTTATGTGGCTCAGGGTATGAAAGAATTCGGGTGAGAATCCCTTCCAAAATAATTTATTGTCTCATGTTATACACTAAATTTGAAAGGGCATATGTATGTCATGGATACCCAAGTAGGGTATGATTCGGGAAGAAGAACCCGGATGTTGGAGGTGTGAACCTATGCAGTGAAGACTAATTGTATGATGCAACAACATTTGAACCAAATGATCTCTGTTGACTCAAAAGGTCAAAAATCCTTACTAAGATAATTTCTTGGGTGGCCATGAGTGTTGGCACGCTGGTTATTAGTGAAGTAAGAATGCTTAAAGGCATTCATGTGAAACTTTTGAGTTTCATGTGTACTGATTTGGGAACTTGATCAACCTATAGAAGGAAGCATGGTCCTGTTGTAAGAGTGAATGAAAATGAATAATCCATATGAGGAAAAGGTTGGTTAAATCCCAACACACCATGGCCAAGAACGGGTCATAAAGTGTGACGAACTTAGAGACAATGCAAGAGTGCATTGGGTATGAATGTGGCCATGAATATTGGCACATTTGTTAAAATCCTTTAAAATGTTGAATTACATTTTGAAAGGTCTAGTATGATTGAAATAAGGCATAGGCAAGGATTGAAATCCCTTTCTTATGTTTATGTAGATGTGATGAACTGTTAGTATGCATGGTTTCAAATACATATATATAAATACGTGGAGGCATGAGAGACTAATAGTTTGTTTGGTTGTGTGAAGAATGATCTGTAGGAGGAAAAGGGTCTTGGATATGGCAGTGTTGTAATCCCATAAGGAAGACCAATTGTCTGTTGAGCCAAATTCCAAGGAATGGTATTTCATTTTTAGAAAGTGAATTTGATTTTTAGTATGCACAATTCTAAAATTGTTGTGATGATGTTGTAAAGGTGCAATAAAAATGTATGTGCATGGAAAAGCTAATGATTTGTTTGGTTGATTGAAGTTGAAAGTGTAGGAAGCAAAGGGGTCTTGGATATGGCAACGTTGTAAGCCCATAAGGAAGACCAATTACCTGCTGAACCAAACCGCTATGGGAAGGAAAGTCCCATAATTATGAATCGGGTTCCTGTGCGGAACAAATATGAAAACAAAATGTGGAAGTTGGAAATTTGTGGGTGACCGATTTACAAGAAAATTTTGAATTTAAAATTTATGATGATGTCTCATGAATTTCTATATACCTGTGATACAGGTGAGAAATAGAGTAACCTTCGTCCCTATCTATTATTGTGCCAAGAGAAGGAGAGTAACCTTTGTCCCTAACTTTCGTTGAGCCGAAAGAAAAGATTTTTCCAGAAAGGATAGATGATGAAAATGGCCACTGTTGAGACATGAGAACCCCATGGTAAGTAATGATCGCCTAAAATCCATTGTGTTGAGGTAACACAAGATGGAGGGACACCTCGACAGATCAATTCTGTTGGACGCATCAACTGTAAGACTCGATAGAGTCTCTGAAATTATTTATGTGTGAGAAAACCTTGGTAGGGCAAGATGGATCACCTGAAGGACTGTATAGCAGTGAAGGGGAAGCCTAAGCATGGACCTGGAGGGTGAGTGACCACAAGAAAGAGGAGACCTTAGTATTTCTTTTAAACTATTGGGATCATGCACACGGTGTTCCTTTAAGGGGGAGGGAATTGTAACACCCTGTTTCCCCCAACTTGTAATTAATCATCAAATAGGATTTCCATGTTGAGGCATGTGGAAAATATAAATGTATTAGTGTTTGAGTTTCCAATAACTGACTATGGGGGTTGAATCCTTGAAAGTAATGGCCATGATATCACTGGGGGAAGAATGTGAAAACTATACAAGAGGATTCATTATATTAAATAACCCCAAATTTCCCTTGATGAGGATGACAACCTCCTTCGAATCCCAAGGAGAGAAATGAGTTCATGAAGAAAGGACCAGTGGTTGAAATATCAACCACCCCCATGAATGGGAGCATGGTCTAGCTGCATAACATCAGCCCAAAATACCACAAGGTCTGGCAGACCAAGTAGACTGGAGCTTCCTTCTGACAGAATAAAGGTAAGATACATACACACGGGAATGGGAAGAGAAGAGCAGCAAGAGAAAGAGACCAGACGAGAGCGCAAGCTCGTAAGGGAGATGCAAAGAGCTCTCCATGGGATAATGAATAGAATTTCATGAGCTTGATGTTGAGTGAGCATTTGATAAACCTCATTGAGGCCATAACAAAGAGAAATATCTGAAAGTTGCAGAGAACAGAACCCAAGCAGAAGCTGAACAGAGAAAGAATCCTTGAGAACCGCGAGAGTTCCCTGGTGATATCATGGCTTGGCACGAGGGTGGACAGAGTGCTAAGAATGAATGCCTCTGAGCCTATGGTCAGGTGGAAGGGTGAACACCCATAGTCAGTTAGTTGGCGACAACCTGTAATAGATAAGTATTCTCCTACCCTGTGTAATTGAGTTGTAACTGTGTACTGAAATTGGATATACTGTGAATGTTTTCAGAAATGTTCATGTTTACTTAATGGATATATTGTATCCCTTCTATTTCTTCTTGGTTGTGTAATTAGGAAAGTAAGAAATTATATGGTTCAGGCATGGCTCGTTCCCATAAATGCTTGCATTCTGTGGTGGCTTAAGCCAGAGCCACGAACCATGAGTTCATCGACCTTAGGTATAGTTTCATGTATGCATGACGACCCTCCTATCATTATGAGTCCCTTGGATGATGGAGTGGGTTAATCTCAGGAGAGGTAGTGCAGATATGCATAGGCTCTCTGCGAGGCTAGCAGAGACCGAGAACCACTTAAGTCCTAGACCCGATGAAGGAGCGCAATAGTTGTGCCAAATATCCCTCTATGTGTTAAGTCCAGGAGAAAGAGCACAAAGCTCTTAACTCCTTCATGTTGAAATTACTAAGACAACTAAGAGGGGGGGTGAATTAGTTGCTACCGTGCTTAAACAATTTTAATTCAATTAAACCATTTTTAATCTTTCTCCAAGTGACCGTCAATATTATACAACATATGAACAACATAAATAATAAGCATCAGTCACACAAAATATATACACAGAGACATATTTTCATGAGGAAACCCATAAAGGGAGAAAACCTCTTCTTCTTCAAAATGATAGGCAATCTTTTAAGTTTTGTACATCATCTATAGTTGAGCACCAACTCAATGTAAGGCTACTGCCTCTGTTTTATAAGCTCCAATTTGTTTGAGAGCACCAACTCTCTGGTTTCTCTAGCACCCACTAGAAGGAAGCACCAACTCCCTGAGTGTTCCAGCATCAACTAGATGGAAGCACCTACTTCCACTTATACAAGCACCAACTTGCATACATAAAACTTTGTGTTTTCCCAAGCACCACCCTACCACCCTATTTTCTAGCCACAACTAGATGGAAGCTACAACTCCCAATATTCCAGCATCAACTTGAATATCACAGGACCACAATCCTCCCTAGCACCACCCTACCTCCCTGATTATAAATAAATGACTGAATAACCAACAATATAGATATATCAATTCTTACCACTTCTTCACTATTCTGCAATTCCTTCTGCTCTATTCATACTTGGCTTGACTTGCTGTCTCTTTCTTTTTGTTCTTTCTCTATCCTTCTCATGCTTCTTTGATATGTGCACATTCTTCTCTCTTCACCTTTTCTGTTCTGTTCATCTTCTGTTCCTTATCTCTGAGCTTTCTTCACACTGCACATACTGTAATTTTACCTTTCTATAGTTCAACTCATTTTTTAGTCAGAATAGCCACACTTACACAGTCGTTACATCTCTCCTTTTATATACACCAACCTCATCAGTTACACCTCGAATCTCCTTGGACAAAGACAAAAACGTCTCAACAACTGAATCGCTAACCGATCAAGAACCATGATTCGATTTTCTGCTAATTGAATCATAACTGAATAGTTAATCTTAAAGATCAACAGTAGCCCTTCAATCAGATTTTTAATTAACAATCACCGTTGGATTAAATCTGCAAGGTCTTGTGTTTATCCCATATTCCCACTGGCTATGACCACGGGCCTGATCAAAATGCATTTCACATTTCGCATTTCGACAATCCTATGTCGAAGGGTCTCAACACTCCAATTTATGATCCCCGAAATAGAGCTTAGCTTCGTGCTAGCTCCTCCCTCTCATATGACCATCGACAATGACCACAGCCTATGCCAAAAGGCGTTTCGCAAATTCACATATCGACATTCCTGTGATGAAACGTCTGGACACTCCACGTCATAAACTCTGAAATGGAGCTAGGCTTCTCTAGCTCTCGACGATGTGACCACGAGATAAGACCACTGGCTAGTCCTTTGAGTGCTTCTTTATTCATATCAACAGTCCATAACTTTGATGATTCAACGGTCCAGATCTTTTCTTGATTTCTCATATCGCGAGTTCGAAGTGTAATAGCACCTCCTTCCTTTGACTTTCGAATCAGCAAAAAGATGATCTGTCATCAAGTGTCTTCTGAATCCAACAACTGAGATTATATCACAATTTCGCAACTTCACAGGCCTTCATCATGCATGATCAATGGTCCACAATCTCCCTTTGATCAACGACTCAGATTAAATCGTGGTTTCACATTTCATAATTTCAAAGGATAGAGCACCTCCTTTCTTTGACTTTCCAATTAGTGAAATTCCAATCACTCGCCATGTGTCCTACTTGAAGATGGACGGTCCTCCTGCCTTCGGGATTTTGTAGGCCCACTTCATCTTGTATGTAAATATCATGCTCCTTCTTATGGATCCAACGACGGTCGATCTTCGAGCTCAGATCTAATGCCTGAGATATGTTCTCTTCTACTACGCGTTACTCCTATCTGAATTCAGATCTGACGGTCATCGGGGATTTTGAATGAGATCCAATGAGCATTGTTTCTCTTCATAGTTGATATTGCCATTTCCATACTATCATCACTCTGTTGATCATTTTGATCTTTTCCATCAATGAAAAACACGCATACTCTTCCTCTGTTTAAGAACATGCCAACAATCTCCCCCTTTGGCATTGATGGAAACCCCTTGAAGAACATCCAACTTGACCATCCT
The DNA here is from genome assembly GCA_009831015.1 of Picea engelmannii. NCBI lineage: Eukaryota > Viridiplantae > Streptophyta > Pinopsida > Pinales > Pinaceae > Picea > Picea engelmannii. The sequence continues at coordinate 322,407 of ML788272.1, read as the reverse complement.
TGTAATTACCACACCAACGACCATTGTTTCTCTTCATAGTTGATCTTTCCATTGCCATACTATAATCGCTCTACTGATCGTGTTGATCTTTGCCATCAATGACAAACACGCATACTCTGCCTCTATATAAGAACATGCCAACAATATCCCCCTTTGGCATTGATGGAAACCCCGTGAAGAACATCCAACTTGACCATCCTTGTAATTACCACACCAACCCCTTGAAGAACATCCAACTTCTTTACCATCCTTTCTCCCCCTTTGACATCAATGTCAAAGAAGAAACAAGCTCCCCCTAAGCTGTTGCAGTACATGTCGAGGGTATCAGATATTCAACCAACACAAACTCCCCTTGACAAGATGGACCCTCTTAGTTGACAGTGAGATCACGCCCAACGTTTGGCGAAGATATCCAAAAGGTGTCACTGCTAACGGTTTAGTATAGATATCAACTATATGTTCTGTGGAAGGTATATAATTCACCTGAACAATTCTATTTGTAACTTGTTCTCTGAGAAAATGGTATTTTATTGGTATGTGCTTAGATTTTGAATGAAGTACAAGATTCTTAGAGAGACTGATGGCACTGGTGTTATCACAATGAAGTGAAATGGGATCAATGTAAGTTACCTTCAAATCTGCAAGAGTTTGTATCATCCATAAAATTTGTGTGCAACAAGTAGTCATAGCATTGTATTTTGTCTCTGTAGTTGATAATGAAATGGATCCTTTCTTTTTACTAAGCCATGCTACTAATGAGTAACCCAGGAAGAATGCTCCTCCACTGGTGCTTTTTCTCTCATTAACACAGTTTTCCCAATCAACATTTGAATAAGAAGTTAAATACAAGTTTTGATTTCTGGGATACCACAGACCGTAATTCATTGTTCCCTTCAAGTACTTGAATATTCTTGTTACTGCTACTAGATGACTTTGTTTAGAAGCAGACTGATAGTGGCCTACCATTCCAACAACTTGCATTATATCAGGACGGGAAGCTGTGATGTACAGAAGATTGCCTATCATTGATCGGTATGTCCTTTGATCAACATTGGGTGAGATATCATCTTTACTGAGCTTGCAACCAACCACCATAGGTGTACTAACAAGAGAAGAATCTTCCATCTGAAATGTCTTCAACATCTCTTTCAAATATTTTTCTTGTGAGATAAATATTCCCGCAGAACTCTGTTTAACTTGTAAGCCAAGAAAGTATGATAGTTCTCCTATCATGGACATCTCAAACTCTATTTGCATAGATTTAGCAAACCACTGGACAGAGGGTTCATTAGTACAGCCAAAAATAATATCATCTACATAAACCAAAACAACTAGTAAATTATCACCTTCAGACTTAATGTAGAGATTGTTGTCAACAGTACCTTTCTTGAATCCTTTGTCTTGTAAGAATTTGTCCAGTCTATAATACCAAGCTCGTGGTGCTTGTTTCGGTCCATATAGAGCCTTCTTCAGCTTACAAACATAGTTAGGATTATCTGTCAATATGAATCCTTTAGGTTGCTCCATATATACTTCTTCCTCTAGATCTCCATTAAGAAATGTTGACTTAACATCCATCTGATACACTTTAAAGTTCTTATGACATGAATATGCAAGAAACATTCTGATAGCTTCCAATCTTGCCACTAGTGAAAAAGTTTCATCAAAATCCTGACCTTCAACTTGTGCATACCCTTTACAGACCAATCTGGCTTTATTTCTAACAACTTGTCCTTTTTCATTGAATTTATTTTTGAACACCCATTTGGAACCTATTACATTATTGTCTTCAGGTCTAGGAACAAGCTCCCAAGTATTTTTCTTCTCATTCTGATCAAGCTCTTCATTCATAGCTCTAATCCAATCATCATGCTGGGTGGCTTCATCAAAAAAAATTGGTTCATTCATAGATAAAAAGGCAACATGAGATTGTTCTGAGTCTTTAATCAATTTCCTTATTGTTTTAACTCCTTTATTTATATCTCCAATTATCTGATTTTCAGGATGATTCTTTCTAACAATTCTGAGAGGTGATTTTGCTTCTTTCTGCTGATTTGTGTTAGCCAAAGTATTAGTATCTTCATCTGATTCAGATTCTTCTCTTTCTGATCCTTGGACATGTTCATGTTCATTTTCAATTATATCTTTTGTGTTTGGTTCAACACTGCTTACATTTTTTACCAGGATTTCTTCATCCACTTTTATGTCGATACAATCAACCAATTTATGAAGCCTCTTATTGTAGCATCTATAACCTCTACTTCTTGTAGCATACCCTATGAATATATCTTCATCAGCCCTGTCATCATATTTGCCAATATTTTCATCATTATTCTTGATATAACATTTACTCCCAATGACTTTAAAATGTTTGATTGAAGTAGGTATTCCAAACCATAATTCATAAGGAGTCTTGTCACTGTCTGGAATGAGATGATCTTTGTTCAAGATATGAACAGTTGTATGTATTTCTTCCACCCAATATGTCTGAGATATATTCCTTTCATTCATCATTGATCTTGCCATTTGTTGTATTGATCTATTCTGCCTCTCAACAACTCCATTTTGTTGTGGAGTCCTTGGAATTGTGTACTCTCTTTTGATTCCATGTTTATCACAGAACTCTTTGAAGTTCCATGAGTTAAATTATCCTCCTCTATCAGACCTCATTGCCTTCAATCTTCTTCCTATTTGATTCTCAGTCAGAGCCTTAAACACTTTGATTTTTTCAAATGCTTAATATTTTTCCTTCAAAAAGGCAACCCATGTTAGTCTAGAATAATCATCAATAATCAACATAAAATAGTTTTATTTTCCTGTACCTTCTTTTCTTGATGGTCCACATAAATCCATATGTACTAACTGGAGAGGTTTTTCTGTTGAAGGAAAGTTTTTAGATTTGAACTGTGTCCGAGTAAGCTTTCCTATCTGGCATGGTTTACAAACAGAATCGTATGGCTTTGATATCTTTGGAAGATCCTTTACTGCCCCACTGTTTCTGAGCTTGATTATATGATCAAAATTTAAGTTTCCAAGTCTCCTATGCCATAGCCAACTTTCATCATATTTGCTTAAGTGGCATTGTTCTTTTTCTTCTTTTAACACATAGACATTGTTTTATGTTCTTATTCCTTTTGCAACCAACTGTCCTGAATTCACAGAATTTATTTTACAATCTTTAGAAGTAAAAACCACTTCAAATCCTCAATCACAGACTTGACTGACACTAAGCAGATTATGTTTCAGACCATCTACAGATAACACATCTTGAGCTTTTCCTTTTCCATTACTCAGATTTACCATTCCTTTACCTTTTATTTTTCTTGATGCATCATTTCCAAAAATTACATTTCCTGATTTGTTTTCACTTAGAGTTAGAAACTTACTTTTGTCTCCAGTCATATGTTTGGAACATCTGTTGTCAATATAACAGAGATTCTTTTGCTTTTGGGCTGATAACACTAGTCCACACTTGTCATCTTCTTTCTTCTTCCAAACCTTGAAATTTTCAGCAGTGGACTTCAAATTTGGCTTATAATTTCTTACGTGACAATCTGTGGCTTTATGTCCATAGTTATGACAGACATAACATTCTGGTTCACTAAATAACAGATTGTAATGATTGTTATGCTCATAACTATTATTATGTTTGTTGCTTAGTTGTCTTAATCTTTGTTGTGGTAGATAATTATTCCTTGAATAACTTGTTTTCTGATATCTACATCTTAAAGAACAAGTTATAGCTTTGTGACCAAAGTTAGAAAAGAAAAAACAATATCCATAGAAAAGACTTTTGTACCTGGGAAAATACTGTCTTCTCTGAGTGGATCGATTTCTTTCATGCTGATAGTTTCTATGATCAGTTCTGGTACCTTTTCCTTCATTCCTTCTTGGTGGCTGATTTTCTTTCTTTGTTTTTGCAGAATGGTTGTTGTCAATGATTGTAGATTTAACAAACTTTATGTGTTCCATATTACTTCGATGATCACTACTTGATCCTTCTTCATACCACAAGCTAGCTTTCAACTTTGGATTCCTTTGTTGATTTAGAATGGAAGTTAGTTCTTTTGAGGCTTTAATACTTGGTAGGTTTTGGTGATATAATACCTTAAACTTCTCCATTTCCTTTCTGGTTTTTACTATCTCTTATTTTAAGGCTTCACGCCTCGCTTTCTTCTCTGACAACTGTTGTTTCAATATGTCTTCTATTTTCTTTGTCTCTTCTAACTCCACTTTTAGTAGAGAAAATTTTTCATCAGGTTTTTCAGCATTCATTTTAAACTACATCAACAACTATTTTTTTTTTCTCTTCTTGCATCCGAGTCTGTCAATCTCTTCCAAAGAACTGATTAATTCACCTTCCATATCCACCATAGCTTCTTCATTATCCATTTCACCTCCTGTGTGTTCATCATCAAGATCTCCCATATCCATAAGCATAAAATCATTCACTTTGTCTTCACATGATGAATCGTTATCTATGTCTTATGAGGAGTTTTCATTGTTTGCACACAAAATTTTCTTTTTACTATATTTCTTGAATTTGTACTTCTTTGCATCATCATAGTTCTGGTCCTTTTTCTGGTGGCAACACTTAGATGCAAAGTGACCTATCTTACCACAGTTAAATCATTTGAAGGGAATCTTGCCTTGATATTTTTCTGATCCTTTCTTTAACCTTCTCACAAATTTTGCCTCAATATCATCTAATTCTGAATCAGTATTCTTGTCTTCTTTAAAAGATGCTTCTCTAGTAATGGATTTATCTTTGTTGATTCTCATTTCATATGCAGTTAGTGTTCCTAGGAGTTAATCAATGGATAGGGTCTTAAGATCATTTAGTTCTTCTATTGCAGAGACTTTTGGATTAAATTTATCAAGCATAGATCTTAAAATCTTCTGAACCAAAAATGATTCTTCAATCTTCTCACCAAGACCCTTCATGGCATTCACAAGTTCTTCAACTCTTAAAAAATACTTGCTCACTGTTTCATCTTCATTCATCTTTAGTTGTTCCAACTTCAATCTATATATTTGAAGTTTGGCATATTTTACTTTCTCATTTCCTTCATAGCTGCTAACAAGTTTATCCCACATAGCTTTAGCAGTTTCAAGATGCATCACCTTTACAAACTCAGCTTCACCAAGTCCATTCAAGATATCATTCATTCCCTTAGCATTAAAAATAAACTCTAACTTATCATCCTTGGAGGCTAGCACAACAGGCTTTGTATATCGAGTCTCTACTACGTCCCAAACGTCAGCACCTAAGGCCATTAAGTATGTTCTCATTCTAACCTTCCAGAAGGCAAAATTTATTCCATCAAACAGAGGAGGCTTAGTGGCTGAAGTCCCTCATGACTTTTCATGTTTAAGATTACAGATCTACCTTTGTATAAAAGGAACTCGCTTTCATACCAATTGTTTAAATTACTAAGACAATTGAGAGGGAGGGTCAATCAATTGTTACTATGCTTAAACAATTTTAAGTCAATTAAACCATTTTTAATCTTTCTCCAAGTGACCATCAATATTATAAAACATATGAACAACATAAATAATGAGCATCAGTCACACATAAGATATACATAGAGACATATTTCACGATGAAACCCATAAAGGGGGAAAACCTCTTCTTCTTCGAAATGGTAGGCAGTCTTTTAAGTTCTGTACATCATCTATAGTTGAGCACCAACTCAATGTGAGGCTACTACCTCTGTTTTACAAGCTCCAACTTGTTTGAGAGCACCAACTCTTTGGTTTATCTATCACCCACTATAAGGAAGCACCAACTCCATGAGTGTTCCAGCACCGACTGGATGGAAGCACCTACTTCCACTTATACAAGCACCAACTTGCATACAAAAAACTCTGTGTTTTCCCAAGCACCACCCTGCCACTCTATTTTCTAGCCACAACTAGATGGAAGCTACAACTCCCAATATTCAAGCATCAACTTGAATATCAGAGGACCACAGTCCTCCCTAGCACCACCCTACCTCCTTGATTATAAATAAATGACTGAATAACCAACATTACAGATATATCAATTCTTACCACTTCTTCACTGTTCTGCAATTCCTTCTACTATGTTCATACTTGGCTTGACTTGATGTCTCTTTCTTTCTGTTCTTTCTTTGTCCTTATCAGGCTTCTTTGATATGTTCACATTCTGCTCTCTTCACCTTTTCTGTTATGTTCAGCTTATGTTCCTTATCTCTGAGCTTTCTTCACACTACGCATACTGTAATTTTACCTTTCTACAGTTCAACTCATTTTTCAGTCAGAATAGCCACACTTACACAGTCGTTGCATCTCTCCTTTTATACACACCAGCCTCATTAGTTACACCTCGAATATCCTTGGGCAAAGACAAAAAAATCTCAACAACTGAATCGCCAACTGATCAAGAACCATGATTCAATTTTTTGCTAACTGAATTGTAATTGAACAGTTAATCATAAAGATCAACAGTAGCCCTTCAATCAGATTTTGAATTAACAAGCATCGTTGGATTAAATATGCAAGGTCTTGTGTTTATCCCATATGCCCATTGGTTGTGACCACAGGCCTGATCAAAATGTGTTTCGCATTTCGCATTTTGGCAATCCTGTGTCGAAGGGTCTCGACACTCCAAGTTACGATCCCTGAAATGGAGCTTAGATTTGTGCTAGCTCCTCCCTCTCATATGACCATTGACGGTGACCACATCCTATGCCAAAATGCGTTTCGCAAATTCGCATATCAGCATGAAAGGTCTCGACACTCCATGTCGCAAGCTCCAAAATGGATCTAGGCTTCTCTAGCTCTGCTCTCCAGCTCTCGACGATGTGACCATGAGATAAGACCATTGGCTAGTCCTTTGAGTGCTTCTTTCTTCAGATCAATGGTCCAGAACTTTGATGATTCGATGGTCCAGATCTTTTCGTGATTTCTCATATTGCGAGTTTGAAGTGTAAGAGCACTTCCTTCCTTTGACTTTCTAGTCAGGGAAAATTTGATCTGTCATCACGTGTCTTCTGGATCCAACGACTGAGATTATATCACGATTTCACAACTTCACGGGCCTTTGTCATGCCTAATCAACGGTCCATGATCTACCTTTGATCAACAACTTAGATTAAATTGTGGTTTCGCATTTCATGATTTTAAAGGATAGAGCACCTCCTTTCTTTGACTTTCCAGTCAGTGAAATTCCAATCGCTCACCATGTGTCCTACTTGAAGATGGACGGTCCTCCTGCTTTCGGGATTTTGTAGGCCCACTTCATCTTGTACGTAAAGATTGTGATCCTTCTTATGGAACCAACAACGGTCGGTCTTCGAGCTCAGATGTAATGCCTGATATCTATTCTCTTCTACTGCGTGTTACTCCTATCTGAATTTATATATGATGGTCATTGGGGATTCTGAATGAGATCCAACGACCACCGTTTCTCTTCATAGTTGATCTTTCCATTTCCATACTATCATCGCTCTGTTGATTGTGCTGATCTTTTCCATCAATGACAAACACGCATACTCTGCGTCTGTCTGAGAAAATTCCAACAATCTCCCCCTTTGGAATTGATGGCAACCCCTTGAAGAACATCCAACTTGACCATCCTTTTAATTACCACACCAACGACCATCGTTTCTCTTCATAGTTGATCTTGCCATTGCCATACTATCATCTCTCTGCTAATCGTATTGATTTTTTCCATCAATGAAAAACATGCATATTCTACCTCTGTCTGAGAACATGCCAACACTTCATAACTGACTAAGCTCAGGAAGGATAATGAGATTTAAGTATCGAAAGGGAATATTCTTTCATTTGGAAGATGAACGAATGAGATCCTTTCGGGAGGATCTAAGGTCTGTCACGACCATTAGATTTGAAGAAGGAGCGTAGGCATTAATTCCTTGAATCCTTCAGTCTTCACAACTTCAATGGACGTTGGTATCCATCGTGAAGGGGACGAATCCTCTGAAATCCGAAACCCGAAGTCGCAATGCAACCTGGACCGTATATCCAAGGATCTATCGGGATCCACATTGACTGTTGGATATTCTAGTTCAGGAGTTCGCGCATCGGGAAGAGTATAGGTTGGTGCAACCAAAACCCCCAAAACCCGAAGTCGTGAAATAACATGGATCATTGATCTAAGGATTTTTTATTAAGGTTGGTTGTCATTGATGTCAACCCTTGAGGAAAGCCCCAAAACACAAAGGTTTGGGTAATGGACCCAATATTGTTTGATGTAAATATGACTCATTATTGTTTTGTCATGGTTGATAAGAATTAAATATGGATGAACTCCAAAGTGGTCCCCTTATGGTGAAAGCCCTCATGGGAAGACACTTTGCGGAGTAAGAGAACCCATGCTTAATTGTGGAATAATGAGATCAAGGACATTGGATTTTTCAGAGAAAATATCCTAGATGTATAGTTCTTGTCATGCCATTTCCGGTGGTATGTAGAACGTCACATAACTCCTCACGGTTAGAGAGTTATGGCCATGAGAAGTTGGAGACCCCAGGTTTGGGTAATGGACCCAAGTTTGTTTGATGGGTAAC